>JASAMV010002310.1:0-126685 GCA_030248065.1 Rhynchonema sp. JSB1_4
ATGGTCATGGTTCAAAAACACCTGCTTTGTTTTCTCGTTCGTGGATTCGAACATTTGTTTTTTCAAATCCTTTCCTTTTCTGATATTTCAGCGATGGCCAACTGTGTGATTGATGAATACGACCAGTTCTGTCCGTTCCCACCGAACACCACCTACGAAGTGCGATGCAACAACGGGAGCACCACGCAGGGAGAGAATATTGCTGACAATGGAGGTTATTGGTGTTGCCTTGAAGTGACCGTCTCGATTTTTTGGGGCTCGTGTGCGCCACTTACAAACAGGGGCAGCTCAGATACTATGTAGGCACTGCCAGTACCAAACCGCGGTCCTATCTTGGTCAGCCGACTCTTGTGTGTTCAGGTTATTTTGAAATTTACTCATGCCACAAATTTCTATTACTGTGAAAGTCTTTTCCAGACGCATGTGTTGTACACTGTACATCATAAAGAACTTATTGGTCGAAATCAGTGGCTTTTAGCAGCAAATCTCAGAGTATTCTGAACATAGTACCTATGTACATACAAAGGCCCGTGCGTGACCAAGGTTCATCACGTTTGCACACTACTCACGGTGATGGTTGAGTAAAGTCTATGTGCATATGCAGGTGTACGCGCTGCATTCAACGCGTATCGGAACGAAGTCGGTTCGGAGCCCCGCTTGCCCGGTGACCGAATGTCGCTGTTCACCATGGACCAGGTGTTCTTCCTGGCATTCGGCCAAGTCTGGTGCGAGAACACGCTCGATTCTGAAATCGAGCGACGGCTATTAGTCGATCCACATAGTTCGGGTCGATACCGTATCCTAGGCTCATTGCGAAATTTCCCAGCATTTGCTGATGCGTTTGGGTGTCCGGTGGGGGCATCCTACATGGCACCGAAACAGCACTGTAATGTGTGGGTGTGACGTTCGGTGGTTACCGTATGTCAGATTTTCTTTTCCCTTCGTTATTAGTCATACTCGTGAAAAGTTTCGATTACGAAAAGTTTCATGTGATTGTGAAATATGCCGCATGACAAGTATAACCTCAATAAAAATATGCGTTCTTTATTTTCAGTGACGAATGAACTGTACCTTCATTCAGAACATCTAACTTTCAAGAACCAGTCCATTCATAAGAACATTAAGAAGCTATCCAAATGCAGATAAAAATGAAATATCCAGAAGGTTATTGTATCGAGCAAACAGAGCTTTTCTTTGAAGCATCCAATCTTCTTGGTGGGGTGACATGCGCGTGTGCGTGTGCACCTGAAAACGACGACGTTGCAGGTTTCAGGTTTCATAATCAGCTTCAGGTTTCAATATTTTTTAAATTTTTTAAAAAAACATTTTTATTACCGAACTTTGTTTTTTAAACTTTATGACACTGTGCCGAATCGAAATAGAAGCGAGGCAGACAATTTTTTAATACACACAAACAGGAACATGCGAAAAAACAGGCATTTTTCATCAAAGGGATAATATAAAGTTGTGAAATAAAAAAATTGGGTCACTTTTCTAATTTAAAGAAAACCAAAAGTGAGTTACTTTTCTTTAAACAAAATTTACCCTTTTTTTAACCCAAAGCCTGACCTGATTAGCTTATTATTTGCACTCAGGCCTGGTGTTAACTGCATGGGCAAAAATCTCCAGTATTCTTACCCATTACAGATCATGGGAGTTTGTTACCAAGAGCCCACACTTGCTGTAGTTGACACGAAGCCACCAAAAGTACTCACTGTTTGTGGCGTACGCTGGTGGAGCGTCGATTTCAGCTTGCACAACGGCAATCTCCTGTTCCATATCATTCTTTGATAGTTTGATGCCGAGAATCTCAGCCGCGACTTGCCTGAACTTGCAAGCAATAGATAGACACGTGAATGCAAGAGGTTTTCAGCGCGAATTGTGCAGCAAGGTGCTTTTTGGTCACCAGTTTACTATCTGTTTCCCCAGAAGGGGATGGTGAATCAGGTCGTCGTCAGTGCGGATGCACGAGATGACCATGTGATCCAAAACTGCGAGTTGCTTACTTGCGTGAAACAAGTGAAAATATGAAATCAACCAACTTGAACATCAATTTCACACTATCACCGGTCTTCGCTGACACATAATGGCTGGTCATACCGCGTTGCTCAGCGAACTTTGTGTGCCGTTCGATTCTGACAGCTCGGCGGTGTTCTAGGTCCGTTTTGTTGCCAACCAGGGCGAAATGGGGAGGCTGCATACCAACGTTTCGTGTGCACATTTAAATTTACACTGGTCAAATATAGTGTTGTCATACCTTTTCCTGGTCTTTTGTGAATTTGCTGACCACATTGTACCAATCTTCGAGGTTCTCGAAACTGGCCGCATTTGTGACGTCGTACACAACCAGCACACCTGTCCAATTCACAATTTTTTAGTTATGCGATTCGCCTTGAGCAAACATAGAGCAACAAACCATGAGCACCATAAACGTATTTATCCAACATCGGACCCGCTAAACTCTGGCCACCAATATCCCAGACCTGTAGAATGATGAAGAGAATCGAAAACTCAGATAAACGTCTTATTGACCATATCTGATGCGTTCTGTCGCTGTTTCGTACCTGGACAATGACCTGTACACTGCCGGGTAGCATGATCTGTTTCATGAAAAAGTCGAGCCCAATCGTCTGTTTGTACTGTCTGCCAAAGTTCTCCTGAGCGAATCGTGAGCACATCGAAGTCTTCCCACTGGCTCCATCACCGACCACGACGATTTTCAGGGTTCGTTCGATCACCGTTTCGTCGTCCGATTCTGACATTCTGATTTCGTGAGTCACTGATTCGATGTGAAATTCATACAAACTTGAGCTTGTTTGATGATGTTTGACTCAGATGAATAATGATCTGCATGCTAACATCTCAGCTTACAAGTTCTGGTCTTATGGTTACCCTAGCAACAAGGTTCGCCTGATTTTCACGTTCAGAGCTGGTGGCACGTGCTATTGCGCATGGGTATGCGCTATGTACTGGCTGCGCAGATGCTGGCTGAGGTCGCTATACGCATACAATGTATACTATATTGTTTATGCTTGTTCTTAGGTACACACATTCGCATCTGCATAGTGTACCCACCAAACGCCACTCCGTTGTTTGGCATATGTACATGTGTGCCAGAAGAACTAAGGACAACGGCCAATGGCACCGATTCACCGTTATTCGTGAACACCATAACAAACTTTGAAAACAACCTGTGATAGCGGTTTATTAACGCACATACAGACAGCGCACCCAAATGTCGCACCTTGCATGCGCTGGTGAATACGGCACCAGACAGCATACGGTAACCATCGTGACCAATTGCGTCCAATTTGTGTCCATAATTGCACAATTCATGCGTGTAATTGGTACGGCACATCAAAAAGCCAGCTAAAACGCACAAAAAATCATCTGACGTGTTTTCGCCATTCAATTTTGTGTCTTCAAAGTTTCCCACCGGAGACACCTCAGAAGACGCTGACGCCTCCGATGTAGTCGCCAAAATATTCGTTCAATTGCGCATGCATCCACGAACGTTAACGGCGTTGGGTACCGTAATTATCATTTGCTCGACTCTCACACATGTGATTGATGCAGACGGTAACTTGAGGCTTTCTACATAACGCGGGAATTCTTAGTTAATCGCTTTATTGACTATGCATGATCCTGATCGAAACTGAAAGGAATGATCCATGCATTACGATACGTTCTCTATTTTATTGCAGATGTGCGACACGTTGATAGCGTAGTGGGAGAACGTTACCGTGTGAAGCGCAGTGGGGGTGCGCCTCCTCCCGATGGTGGTGGTGGAGAGGGTGGTGGTGGCAATCAAACTCAGACCACTGAATCGAGTGCAACAACAGAAGATGCTGAGGTGACCGGCGCAGCAGTGACTGACACAGTGACCGAGCCACCTGATGGTGTCCCTACGACTGCTGGCCAAGAAGCAGCAACGACGGATACGTCAGGAAACGATGGTGCCACTGATTCACAACCTGCTACCTCTGATACGTCAAATGCACCGCAACAATCCGATCCACCTGAGAATCAATCAGAGCCAGTGACAACAGTAGGAGCTGTGACAGACACAGGTGAACAGAATACATCGAGCGACGACATGGGCACAATAGCAAGTGATGGACAAACACAGGCACCTGCGGGTGACGATGCCAGCGGGCAAACTGACCCACCTGCGAGTGACGATGCTGGCGGGCAAACCGACCCACCTGCGAGTGACGATGCTAGCGGGCAAACTGACCCACCTGCGAGTGACGATGCCAGCGGGCAAACTGACCCACCTGCGAGTGACGATGCCAGCGGGCAAACTGACCCGCCTGCAAGTGACGCTGCTAGCGGGCAAACTGACCCACCTGCGAGTGACGATGCCAGCGGGCAAACCGACCCACCTGCGAGTGACGATGCCAGCGGGCAAACTGACCCACCTGCGAGTGACGATGCCAGCGGGCAAACTGACCCACCTGCGACTGACGATGCCAGCGGGCAAACTGACCCACCTGCGAGTGACGGTGCCAGCGGGCAAAATGACCCTCCTGTGAGTGACGATGCCAGCGGGCAAACTGACCCACCTGCGAGTGACGATGCCAGCGGGCAAACTGACCCGTCTGCGAGTGACGATGCCAGCGGGCAAACTGACCCGCCTGCAAGTGACGCTGCTAGCGGGCAAACTGACCCACCTGCGAGTGACGATGCCAGCGGGCAAACCGACCCACCTGCGAGTGACGATGCCAGCGGGCAAACTGACCCACCTGCGAGTGACGATGCCAGCGGGCAAACCGACCCACCTGCGAGTGACGATGCCAGCGGGCAAACTGACCCACCTGCGAGTGACGATGCCAGCGGGCAAACTAACCCACCTGCGAGTGACGATCCCAGCGGGCAAACTGACCCGCCTGCGAGTGACGATGCCGGCGGGCAAACTGACCCACCTGCGAGTGACGATGCCGGCGGGCAAACTGACCCACCTGCGAGTGACGATGCCGGCGGGCAAACTGACCCGCCTGCGAGTGACGATGCCAGCGGGCAAACTGACCCACCTGCGAGTGGCGATGCCAGCGGGCAAACTGACCCGCCTGCGAGTGGCGATGCCAGCGGGCAAACTGACCCGCCTGCAAGTGACGCTGCCAGCGGGCAAACCGACCCACCTGCGAGTGACGATGCCAGCGGGCAAACCGACCCACCTGCGAGTGACGATGCCAGCGGGCAAACCGACCCACCTGCGAGTGACGATGCCGGCGGGCAAACTGACCCACCTGCGAGTGACGATGCCGGCGGGCAAACTGACCCACCTGCGAGTGACGATGCCGGCGGGCAAACTGACCCGCCTGCGAGTGACGATGCCGGCGGGCAAACTGACCCACCTGCGAGTGACGATGCCAGCGGGCAAACTGACCCACCTGCGAGTGACGATACCAACGGTCAAACTGACCCACCTGCGAGTGGCGATGCCGGCGGGCAAACAGAACCACCTGCGGATCAAGACGCCGGCGGGCAAAAAGGCGCACCTGATGGCCAAGAAACCGATGGGCAAACAGACCCACCTGCGGGTGACGATGCCGGTGGGCAAACAGAACCACCGGATCAAGACGCCGGCGGGCAAAAAGGTGCACCTGATGCCCAAGAAACCGATGGGCAAACCGACCCACCTGCGAGTGACGATGCCAGCGGGCAAACTGACCAACCTACGAGTGACGATGCCGGCGGGCAAACAGAACCACCTACGGATCAAGACGCCGGCGGGCAAAAAGGCGCACCTGATGGCCAAGCAACCGATGGGCAAACAGACCCATCTGCGGGTGACGATGCCAGCGGGCAAACTGACCAACCTGCGAGTGACGATGCCGGCGGGCAAACAGAACCACCGGATCAAGACGCCGGCGAAGAAAAAGGTGCACCTGATGGCCAAGAAACCGATGGGCAAACAGACCCACCTGCGAGTGGCGATGCCAGCGGGCAAAATGACCAACCTGCGAGTGACGATGCCGGCGGGCAAACAGAACCACCTACGGATCAAAATGTCGGCGGGCAAAAAGATGCACCTGAAGGCCAAGAACCCGACGGGCAAACTGATCCACCTGCGAGTGACGATGCCAGCGGGCAAACTGACCCACCTGCGAGTGACGATGCCAGCGGGCAAACAGAACCACCTACGGATCAAGATTCCGGCGGGCAAAAAGACGCACTAGGTGGCCAAGAAACCGATGGGCAAACAGACTCACCTGCGAGTGACGATGCCAGCGGGCAAACTGACCAATCTGCAAATGACGATGCCGGCGGGCAAACAGACCCACCTACGGATCCAGACGTTGGCGAGCAAAAAGGCGCACCTGATGGCCAAGAAACCGATGGGCAAACTGACCCACCTGCGAGTGACGATGCCAGCGAGCAAACCGACCCGCCTGCGGATCAAGACACCGGTGAGCAAAAAGACGCACCTGGTGGCCAAGAAACCGATGGACAAACAGACCCACCTACGGGTGACGAAACCAGCGGGCAAACAAGCACTGCAGCTGGTAGCCAAGAGGCCGGGACGGAGGCGCCGACCGGCGATGGAGAAGCTGGAGCAACGCAAGAAACCCCACTAGGAACGACTGCAGCCTCAGACTCGACCACAACTGGTACAAGAAGGCGGACAACGACGACAACCAAACGAATAGTGGTGAAAATCACCACAACGCCAGTCGCGATAGTGGAACCGCAGGAGTCGTTATTTAGGTTTGTGGATTTCGTCTGTCTTTCGTGATGATGGTTTTCATCAGGTTTCATGAACATAACCAAAAACAACTTCAGTAAACACAAATACCCGATCATTTGCGCAGCCGCAGTGGCAGCGCTTGGAGCCATTGCCGTGGTTGTGGTGAACAAGGCAGCTATCATGTCGGCTTTAAATATGAACAGTGTAACACCGCAACTGGCTAATCCTTATGACGGTTTGCCAATGTCAGGTATGTCCCTCACCTTGCTCGTTTTTTCTCGTTTTAAAATGACTATACAAAGAATGTTTGGTGGCGTTTGTTTTAGGTCATTTTTTCAGGAAATGAAGACAGGCATTAGAACCATGGATTCAGTAATTTGATTTCCAATTGGGTGCTCCGTGATTTTTCACGGAGCCAATACATTTTGTCATCAGGATGAAAACGACAAAAAGTTTGAAGCCCTCCTGCGCAAAGTAGAAGCTGAGACATTCTCCGATATTGCCGCGGTTTTATACTCAGACATTTCTCCGTTGATTACGATGCAAAGCATGTGAAAAACACCGTGTGCGATGCATGGTAAACGAAACAATCCAAAAAATCAAGCCGTTTTCGGCACCCTTTTCTTTCGCTCTAATTTTAAGCGTCCGAGAGACAGCTGAAGATGTGATTGATATATCAACAAAATCTGGCAACAAAAAATCATGCTTTTCTGTTTCTGAAACACAACACAGCAAACGCAATGCTTCGGACAACATACGCAGATCGGCCAATTTCAACGCGCGCACTCAAAGGCGGGGTGCTTTCGAGCCAGGTGGCTGCTTCATTGTGCACGCGCGACCGACTTGCGCATGTTGTCTGAAACATTGTGTTAGCTGCGTTGCGTTTCAGAAACAGAACAGAACAGCACAATTTTAATTCATATTTGTTGGTAGATTTTATTCACATGTCAAGCACATCATCACTTTTGGACGCTTAAAATTGCAGCGAAAGAACGGGGTGCCTGAAAACGGCTCGATTTTTTTATTGTTTCGTTTACCACTCATCACACATGACGTTTCTCACAATGTTTTGCAGTACATTCAACGGAGAAATGTCTGAATATAAAACAACGGAAATATCGGAGACGGGCTCAGCTTATGCTTTGCACGGGATGGCTTCAAACTTTTTGTCGTTTTACTTCTCGTGACAAAAAGTATTGCATTCGTGAAACATAACGGAGAACCCAATTGAAAATCTGGTCGCTGAATCTTTGTTTCTGACGCCGGTCTCCATTTCCTAAAAAAATGGCCGATAACAAACGTCACCAACTATTCTTTGCAGACTGCCTTCAAGCTCAATTGTGACTCTGCATGTTTCAGCAACTTCAGCCGATATGATGCTACCACAGTTGGTCTAGCCTTCCATTACGAACAGGCTTCTGATCGCCTGGTATCATCGTCCTTTTTGCGCCGAAAGAGGGCCTTTTGCTGAATGTTTCGTTTGTGCTTTTTATTTGAATGGACGATTCGTGACCATTACTGAGTCAGCTTTGACGCAGAACTTAGGATACTCTTTCCTGTTCATATTGGTAATTTATATACATTCGATACGTGCCTTTAATGCGGCTAGACACAGAGACGATTGTTTTGCCCTGACTCGAATTTTATCGCACTCAAACCGGAAGTGATAAATTCAAACAAATGTGTTCGGGAGTCACTGTTGACCTGATGCCAGTATGCTGTGTGCACTTTCCACCCTCAGAATAATATTAATGAATAAATAGTCATTGCATTAAACTATAAAAATAAATAACAATACTGAGACGACCATCGGACACTTTGACACGCAAGCGTGTCACTTCAGCGCATGTTGGTTATCTATGGCGCACGGTCACCAGCGGTCGTGTGGCTTTCAATGCCGCAGTCACCGGGCGAATCTGCGAAAACTGAAGAACTAAGAACTAATTTTCTAACAATATTGTACCGTTCATATTTTGACATTGCATGCCTCAGAAAAAAATGAACTAACAATGAATCACCACTGGTCGCCATAATAAGCACATTTCGTCTTCAAATAGATCCTTTGTGGGAAAACATACCATTTTGAACGAAAGACTTCGTGTGCTGAATTCAGGTGTTTACAGTTTCGCCAGATGAACAAGTGCAAAATAAATTGCAATGGAGCACACGTCAATAAAATTATGACTAGATCAGCACCCAGACACGTGAACCAAAATTCGCGTGTTCAGCGCTTTTTCTTCCGTACGCTGATAACCTGCCTGACTGACTCGCACATGTGTACCAAAGAATAAACGCAGCACAATATGAAAAGCTTGCAACAATTTTGATCAAAGAGCATGTGAACAATTTTTTTGTTGATCCAACCTTATCTGACAAAATTGGAATTGACACAAAAAAACTGAGCATCTGGTTGTTCTGGTTTGGCAAAAAACGGGAGTAAGAAATCCATTGAATTACGTTTACAAAAAACACCTAGCGAAATCGGTAGGCATAACTTTCACTCACAGCACTGACCAATGTACTGTTTATCACATTTTATTAACGGCCACCAACAAAAGGCATGAGGACATGTGATCTCAACCAACAAAAACGGGAACAACAACAACAAGAAACAACAGAAACGAATTCATTCTTAAAATATTTTATGCTGATCGTACATAACAACCTACATTGTAGACGCTGACCGTCTGATAACCTTGCTTGGCTATCCTGACTTTCATACTCGTACAGGACCAAACATACATATATGGTTGTAACAATTCTTACTTGATAGGTACACTCCTCAAACTAGGCGCAGTCGGCGAACCTTTGTTCTCAATAACGAGAATGGCGCCTTTATACGCTGCCACACCATCAGCGCTCACCTGCAGGTCGGGCAGCACTTGTTCGAGAACCTTCTTCTTGGGATTCAATTGCGCATCGGGAGTGCCTGGATGAAGAATGTTGGATAACACGATTAACAAATGTTGAATATAAAATAAATGATAAAATGAGAGGAAGATAGGAGGACAATTCCGGGACTGGGACATGCCTGGATATTGCAGACAACCGACACGATCACCCGGTACACATGTGGATGGAACGTCGAGAATTTCAACCTGAACATTGAAAGTGTGTCAATATCAATAATTCAATCTCAAAAAACAATAATATTGCGGAAAATCGTCATCAGTGATAATCCAGGACTAGGCATTGCCTTCGGTAGACCTGAGTGTTCGCCTAAGCCGACATGTTTGCAGTGCAAAACCATGCACAAGAACTTCACCTTTTCAGGCGTGGACGCACACATGACCATGGCCTGTGATTCGATACCACGCATTTTCACTGGTTTCAAATTGCACATCACCATTGCCAATCGATTACTCATCTGCGTAGTATCAACACAGATGTTTGGCTGGTTGGCTCGAGTTTCGCAAATGATATAATACCATAGTTACCCTATTTAAAGTGACATAATCAGAAACAGTCTTTTTCGGTCACACGTATTCCCAAAACAGAATGGCAATGATGAGGATGTTGATGGCTCAATATAGATCAAAACACCCGTGGAAAAAGTTTCCTAAGAAGAAGGTATCACAAAACAGTGGATCACTACTAGGCATCGGGCAGTGTCGGGTGTCGGCATGCAGAAACGTGTAGGTGTTGTGGTTTGAAACCCCAGGATTTCCCCTAGATGTCGGGTGTCGGCACCTAAAAGTGTAGGTGTCGAAGTCGAGTACCCCCGATCCCTAATCACTACCAGCAGGATCGACTGTACAAGCACAGCACACCTGTTCGATGGGCACGTGTTTGACCAGGCCGGACACGACCGTTCGTGGTTTGTCCTCACCCAGGTCGATCTGTTCGACATAGAGACTGTCGGCGTCGGGATGTCGTTCAGCCGACAGAATACGACCGATTCGCAAATCGATCCGACTGATGTCGATGTTCGTGTTCGCTTCTGTCGTGTCACCGCCGGGTTTAGCTGCTGAAACATTTTACCACCTGTTGAATGTAACGAACTGGAAATATGAAGACGGAAACAAGGGCCGGCGGGACTTGGTTATGTGACATATTGAGTACGTCAAGAAGAACGTTACCTTTGGGTTTCGCTTCCTTCTTTTTATCCTTCTTATTCGGCTGAGCGTGTTCATTTGTCTGCGCTGCCTGTTTAGGCGGCGGGGCCGTTTCCGCGGGTGTTGCAGCGGCCGCAACAGCAGTCAGTTTTGGCATTGGAGCTTGAGGTACTGCAAACATGAGCTTTGCAGAACAACGTCAGTCAAACTACTATATGCCTTTATAACGCGAACTGTGCAGCATGTTATTGGTTAATGGTTACTTGTTTCGTCCAGTTTTCGCAGACGGGCGTATGACCATGTGACCCCGAAAACGCGTGAGCTGGTTTTATGCAGCGGCAAAACCACAATCAATTTCATGACAGTGCCAACCGCCATTCTCCACTTCCAATCGCGTCAATTCCTCCAGCAAGTCGTTGACTCGTGCTCGCAGCTGTTTGTTCTCGGCTGCCAGCGATTTCGATGTTTCACCGACAAGACGTTTCTCTGCAAACAGTTTTTCAAACTGCGTTTCCATGATGATTCAAATGATGCAACAGCGTTGCCCGTACCGTGATCTTGTTCACAGACCGGGCGAGTGGTGAACCAGGTCATCGTCAGTGCGAATGCACCGAATTATACGCAAAAAATAAATCATGAAAATATGAAAAAACTGACGAGCAGCGATAAATTTTCGTTCGATGTCCGCCAGCACGTCACCGATTTTCGCTTCGTTCACCGCCACATCTGCCAGGCTCGGATCTGATGGTGTTGCAATCGCTTTCGTCGGTCCGTTTTGTTGGTTACCGGACTGCTTGGCTTCTGAAAGACACAGCTGTTGACAGAGCACAACACGAAAAAATGGAAACAAACTTAGAAACTCTTGAGAAACACACTTTTCTCACCACAACCGCCTCCAGCATTTTTGGCTTTCTTATTGTTCGTTGGCGCAGCTGCTGACTGTGCTTGTTGCTGACCGGCGTACTTCTTACGGAATTCGGCCACCTTGGCCGGCTCGATCTTTTGGAACAGCGGCGATGGCTGGATAATAATGGGTAGAAACAATAGGATGCTTCCCAGATACGGTGCCATATGAAATAATAACATAAAAAACATCAGTCATAATACTCGAATCATATCATACCGTTCCAATCTTATGCCTCGGCGACAACAAGCACTTGAACTCAACACTAGTGTCCCCGAGCAACGATTGATAGCAGTGGTCAGGTATGGCCATCTGCGCTTGCATGGTGTCGGCAATGGCCGGCATGTATGGACGCAACAAGATGGCCAGTAGACATGCGATGTTGCTCGATAGACCGACGATCGTGCCACAACGCGCTCTGCGTGTGAATTATGTTGGGGACAGTTTGGATGGTGCTACATTGTTGGGTGTCCGGCATCGATGTTACTTGTGATGATCGGTCCGGTTTTGTCCATATCCTTGCGTGTTGCGTGAATTCAGATACCGGATATTCAGGAATTTTATTCAGTTGACGATTCGATTTTATGCCAACCGTGAAGCATTACCGAAGCACCCAGTTACTAATGGGAAGCTGCTTTGCACCACCCCGAAGCTCCCGGCTTTACACGATGCTACAAATAACTGAACCTGACACAATAAACAACCAACTTTTCGTCGTTGCCCTGCTTAACAAGCACCCATGGTTGATTGGCCTGCACGTACTGATTGCCGAGTCGACTAATGTTCATGATAGAACGTATGCCGTCACGCAGCGATACCTGTGTTCAGCAGGAAAATACCTGTGTAAATTTCTGTGCAAACAGAGAAATATGCCAGAGAAGAAAAGAGCACTTTCGAAGTACCTCGTCCAACATTTTGCAGTATTGCTGTAACTCAGTGGTGATCTTGGCGATCAGCTCACAGTCATCGTCATTCAAGTGCATCGCGGGAATTTCGCCTGGTAAATTAAGAACAAGACAATAAGACAAATTATGAATAAATTAGAGAGAAGACAATAGTAGTGAGGAAGGGGCGACAGTTCTGTCCTGACGAAACTGAGTTTATACAAACAGCATTGATTCAGGCGAGAACCAGCTAACGTGTGTCGCTGGGGTTGCGTGACCATTTGATGCATTCGCACTGACAATGACCATTGGCACGCCTGTCTGTGAAAGCAGATCGAACCAAAAACAAACATACATGCTCCACAACAGGGTTTTTGCCACTAGCGGTGGCTCATTTGGGCCATTAAAAATTCTGAGTGAGCCACAAGATTTTGGCAAATGAGCCACCAGAATTACAGGGAGCCAGCATGGTACGCAAGTAAGAATCAGCCACTAGATTTTTTGGCAAATGAGCCACTGGCCCATTTTGAAAAAACCCTGCTGCAAATTCAGATACGTAGGTAGATGGGGAACTAGATAAACCAACCGCCAAAATGTTGCGCGATAAAACTGAGCGCACGATTGACAAAATTGCCGAGGTTGCTCAACAGCTCCGAGTTAATTTTCAACACAAAATCGTCCCAATTGAACGATGTATCCTGCGACTCAGGTCTGATGTAGGCCAGATAGAAACGCCAATAATCGGCTGGTATGCCCGTGTCACGTGCGTTGTCACCGAACACACCCACACCTGAAGGAATATAAATATTTCTGATTTTAATTCGTGGTAATTTGGACAGCCCCGGTGTATTCTGTCTGATTCGCCACTGTAATGGCATAAGTCTTGGTGATCCGCTATCGGATCGGCCCGCCGCATCTGTCACAGCCACGCAACTGTTTCAAGTTTTGCTTGTTTAAAAAAAACGCTCAAACCTCGACTTTTCGAGAATTTATCATCTTCGTAATTCAGGTACTCCGTGGCGCACAGATGTTTCACGATTGTGTACGGATCACCAGTACCCAACAACGAGCTTGGAAAGATCACACTGTGAAACGGCACGTTGTCCTTGCCGACGAAATTATACAATTCGACCTGAAGGGGCAGTTCGTAGGGCAAAAATTATTGAAAATATCTGAACCTGAGAAATGAAAATTACCTGATCAGGATTTTTCCACCATTTCTCCCAGTCGTCCGGCAGTAGATTGGCGGTGATAGAAATGTAGCCAATGGGAGCGTCGAACCAAACGTAGAATACCTATAGATAGCACGAAGTCAATATTGCTGAACCGCGGGCAGCGAAACGGCACTAAAAACGAGAACTGACCTTGTCGTTGAACTTCTCCAACGGTACCGGCGTGCCCCATTTCAAATCTCGCGTGATACAACGCGGTTTCAGGCCTTCTTTCAACCAACTCTTTGTGATCGCCACCGCATTCGCGCTCCAGGTGTACTCCTTAAACGTTACCGTGTACAAATGTGGCGTTGAATATTCGATTTTGAGAATTAGCTTCAATTCAACTACACCACCTTCCACTGTTTATCGAGGTAGTCCACGAGACGCGGTTCCAAATCTGACAGGCTCAAGAACAGATGCTCGGACGTGCGGATAACAGGCGTTGTTGAACAAATCTGAATTTTGAACGGGTTAGTTAGACTGAGTTCCACATTTTCCTCACAGTTTACAGTTTTTCGCGACACGATCACTCACCACACTGAATATTCTCCATATAGCGGGGTCGGGAAGCAATAAATCGCCCATTATCCTCAGTAGTATCTTTTCTCCCAGACGACTAACCTTGCACCTCGGTGCTATCAGATCAGTAGCGTTGTTCACCAATTTGCCACATTTGTCACATTGGTCACCACGTGCATCCGTGTATCCACAGCCCAACACCGGGCACGTGCCCTCGACGTACCGATCGGCCAGGAACCTACGATCATGACTCGTTTACGTTTGTTGACTGATCAAAATTGCTACATTCCCGAGGTCAGCGCCGAAACACGCGCTCACTCACATGCTGCATTTGTCGCAGTACAGCTGGTCAATCTGTTGCGTTGATGTCAGCCCGTTCTGATGCAACTTGAGGAATATGTCTTGCGCGATTCTGAAGAGTAATTTCCATCGATCATTCAAATGTGATGCCAAATTGGCGGAATGTTAGAAAGTGTGCATCTAAAGGTGATTTCTGGTCGGCACGGCAGTGCTGTGGCCACGTCTGAGGTGGAGACACTGTACATTGGGGACAAAAAATCGGGGGAGATACCGGGTACCGTACCAGGATTTTAGGGAACTGCAGGGGAACTCACTTGGGCGGGGCACTGGTGTCCGGATTATTATGGACGCTTTTTAAAGTGACCTTGTATTGTGAAACTTTGCGATTAGAAAGAAATTTGGGTTCCAGATGGCATAGTGCCCGAAACGGAGATTATAGTACAGTATGACGATGTTGATCTTAAAAGACACCGCATACAAAGCCCTGGGAGACTGATGAGACCAACTTTGTCTGAGCGTCGGTCGTGGTCCGTCCGAAGTGATCGAAATCGATGTTGAACCAATCGTAGACCTGTTTGTGCAGTCTGTAGTATTTGTCACAGATCTCGCGCGGTGTCACACCCTCGGCGATGGCTTTGGTCTCCGTTGCTGTGCCGTACTCATCCGTGCCACATATGTACAACGTATTGTGACCACGTAGACGTGCGTAACTGAACAATGTGTGATTTTGTGACAACGGCAGGGCGGAAAGTGAGTTGTCCCTGCTTCGACAGATTCACACAGACAGGCGGATCAGCACCAGGACATCGTCAGCGCTAATCCACCTGGCAACCATGCGACCCGAAAGAGGTGCGCTCATGAGCTATCACTTGCCACTTACTGACTGAAAAAATTCAATGATGCAATGGACTGCAAACTACCGATTGAATATGTCGCCACTAAGCACGCAGCCAATGATTGTGCCCAAATGCGGCAGATTGTTGACATACGGCAATGCTGATGTTATCAATAGGTTGCGTTGGTCAGGCTGCGGCACTCTGAAAATTACATTTGCCGTACATGATCATTAAAAATGCAGGCGTATTCAATCGCATCTCAGAAGCAAAAACTAAAAATTGTCGCACAGCACGGCTTCGCTACCTTCACGAAGTTTTGGGATATTCGCAAAGGCAATGGAAATCGTTAAATGCCAACCTTTTCGCAGCCTTGTGAGCCGAAGGCATCTTCGGCTTCTGAAACCACGACGTTTTCAAACTCTTGGAATCAGACATTGTAGTTTTCCTGAAGCAACCAAACAGCAATTACAAAAATTGGCATAACGCCACAAACAAGAGACTCAACGCACAAATATTCAACGGCGCACAAAGCGCAGCGCTGTCTGACGCAACTCACTGCAATGCAAACACGTACAGAAAAGCACGGGACCAACAATTTTTATTCCGTGATGCAATCCACCGAAATTCTCTCATGTTAGGCTAGGTTTCTGTGCGCGTAAAAACAACAAAATCAACGATGTTGCAAGCATGAATGGATATATCAACATCAACAGTAACTATTATAACAGCGGAAATAGCAGTTCCGGTACAGAGCAATGATGGTTTGCTTCTGCTATCAGATTTATTTCTTGCCGGCTGACACCTTCGCTTTCTTCGAGCCACGCACCTTCTTCATGCGATTTTTGCGCTCCTTTCGTTGCTTGCGCGCCATTTTCTCTACTTTCGATGCGCCTTGCTGAAGAAAGTAGTGGCAACGGCAGTGATGTAGTCGGGAGCTAGTTGGGGGGAGGCGAGAGGTATTACCCCAAAAATTTTGGCCTACTCCCAAAATTTGTCTGGTATACTCTGGCAATTCTTTTGGGAGAAACTTTTCAACCGTGTTGCCTGATCCGTAAAGCGCATTATGCGTGCATTGGCTACGGAAGTCACGTGACCGCTATAGCCACTGCACGCATCATGCGCTTTACGGATCAGGCAACGCGTTTGAAAAGTTTCTCCCAAAAGAATTGTCAGAGCATACCTCTGTAGCTCTAGCTCTGGGTGGCCTGATTCCTTTGCTAGCTCATTCGAGCTGCATGATTAACTATGTATATCAATGCCGAACAATGGTGATAGTAGAGTTCCGCTGATAAAATTTAGGGTTCGGCTGCCACATGGCCGGTGCGTGAATCCTCAACAAAATATGCATAAAGATTTATTTGGTGCCACACGTCCCCCAGAAACGCACCCTGACCAATCGGTATTTCTTTTCGAATTTCTTGGCAGCGTCCATGGTGTCATAAACGAGCGCGAATCCGGTAGATCGACCACCACCGAAATGGCATCGGAATCCGTACGCTATGATCACGTCGGGCTGAAATATTTTTACAGGTCTAAGATCAAATTGGACACAAACAATCTTTAGAAGCAGTACTTCCAATTTGGTAATAGAATCACGCGCGCCTTGGTCACTTGAACAAAGGACCACAGTATATCGAAATTCATTGACACCGTACCACAAAGCCACTCATTTCGGTTAGCGCGGAAAAGTTGCTGCCAGACAGCCAGTATCTGACATCAGTAAAAGTCGATATCGTTCAATTTTACCTGTGTCTTGTACATTTTCGCCAGTCGATCGCGAATATCCTTCTTCGGCATACTGGCACGACCGGGGTGGATGATGTCGACCACCTGATAGGGGCAGTTCATTTTTTATGTATTGAGCGGAGGTTTACTGATCTTAAGGATAAAATACATTAAACCTAGCTAATTCAAAACTAAGCGCAATTGTGCCGGGTAAAAAACCCCGAAAAAAAAACAAATAAATAACAATCCTTGAAAAAACAAAAAAGCGAAATTCCCGACAAATTAAATAAAGGACAAGTACAAAGTTTATTCCTGGCTGACAGTCTAAGCTTAATCCTAACCCTAAAGAAAGCCTGAGCAGTTGTACTTTTGTAGGTCTTCTTGGCCAAGCCGCCGACCCCCAACCAACTATAAAGACCCCCCCCCCACCACCAAACAAACCCCCCCCACAAAATTTTTCATTCTTACACTTTTTATTTTGGGATTTTCGCCCTTCGGGATATTTCGCCTCGGGATTTTTGACGGCCACCGTGCAAATTTCACTAACCATTTGCTTGCGGCACAATAGGCGATTGTTCATCACCTTCCTAGTTCGCAACGTAATCGCTGTGTCGGCCTGCAAGGATGGTGGAGAACCAGTTATTTGAAAAAATCAAAAAGAACCTAAGAACGGAAAAAAACGATAAAGAATCGCAGTGCATAAGCATAAAGGAACCCCAAACAAGCATTTTGGGCACATGTTTTGTGTATCACTGACACCGCGCATTTTTATAGTGGTCATTATTATACTTGCGGGCAGGGAAAAAACCGTTTTTTTCGAAAAAAACCGTTTTTTCCGAGGCCCGGAAAAATACGTTTTTATTTTTCCGGAAATTTTTTCAAGTGGCTACTTTTGGAAAAAAATGGTTTTTTCCCAAAAATTTCCGAGATATTTTCCAAGGTTGCGAGAGGATGTTGTCAAAACCAATGTAAATCGGTACTAAACAGTTCAAAATGAGCACGTTTTAATCTCCAAGTGCATTTTAGGTTGTTTCAGGCCATTTCCCGACGAAATTTTCTCCAATATAGGCGTTTTTGAACCATGGGTATCGTTAAGCACTGGAAAAATATTTGAAAAAAACGGCTTTTTCCAAAAAAATATATTTTGCGGAAAAATACGCAAGTATAATTCTTATGTTCTCCTATACCCGAAACAAGCAATTACGGCGACTTTTACCACGATGGATTCGCGTTTGGAAAAAAATTTGTCCCTTGCTCTGAAAAAAGCCGATTTTTTTGGGAAAATCTGTCGGCTCCGGGTCGGCCCAGTTTTTTCGTTTTTCACCCCAGCGAAACGCTTTAAAAAACTGTTTCTTCGGTTGTTCCGGAAAACCCCGTGTTTTTTGAGCGGCAACTATTGTGGAGTGGACTAAGTTGACCTGGCCCCAGTAGTTCTCGGACCCAAAATGTCCGGACGCCGACTTTTAGCCCAATTCAAATCCAGTCAGATGCGTATGTCCAGAATCCATCATTCTCAGCTCCAGCTTGTGGACCACCCTATACATTAATGCCGACCGCAGCCCTGTACAACGAACCGTATTCTCCAAAAAAACAAGGGGGCTGTATTTTTCACTGAACCCATTTAGGGGGTGGCGTGGCTGTATTTTGGGGACTCTATTTTGTGATGCTGTATTCTTGCGCTGCCCAAGATCTGCAGAAATGTTACCAAAAATGCCCCCATAATTGACTTATGTGACAGTTTATACCCATGGGATGTTTGTGAAAAAACGAAAAGGACCATCTGGGCGGGGTGTGGAAAAATACGGAAAATTTTCGGTTCAAAAAATGGACCCAGTTTCTTCGGGTTTTTTAAACGAAAGAAACGGTTCTTTTCCGTTCGCAACAGCAACTATGCAGAGGTGGGAATAGGGCCGGGCCGAGATGGTCGGCCCGAAAAGGCCCGACGTCATCGAATTTCAATAAAAAATCGTGACTTTTTACGGTAAATCTGCCAAAATTTCTTACGATTCGGCAGATTAGGACCGACTCCCATAATTTTCAGGTATTTTTTTAAAAAAAACCTGTAATTTTTGCACCAGAAACTTTTCTTCAGAATATCGTCAGAAAAAGTAACTCGGCCCGGCCCGATTCCCGCCTCTGCTCTGCAACTATTGTAAACATAACATACCATCTTATGAATTTCGTGTTCGTCGTCACCCAATATTTGGCCAATTTGCGCCGCGACTGACTTTCACCTGGAAGGTGGAAGGGAAAATAAAACGTCGAGTTAACGGGGCATGCGCAGTAGAGCATGTCCCCAAATGTGGTTGCCATGATTAGGTGCCGGCCGGCCCGAATTTTTTGGGTCAGATTTTTACCCAATTTTTGTCGGTGGAAATTCCCGGAAATTTACTGCTTTCAGTGAAAAAGTTCTCAGATAGACAAATACTGATCACTGATAGAATTCACATGGGTAAACGGAATCCAACCAGAGGTGGGAATCGGGCCGGGCCGGGCCGCGATTTTGGACTTGGTCGACCGGGCCGGAGATTTGGGGGGACCGGGGTGGGGTTCTATTAATGGGGGGTCAATTAATGGTGGGGTTCTATTTTTGATTTCGAGCCATTTGGGTGGGGTTCAAAGTTCAATTAATGGGGGGTCAATTAATGGGGGTTCTATTTCCGACAATACGGTACCTACTGTACCGACCGACCGGCCGAGCTCGGGGGTCATCCGGGAACAAAATTTTTATGTCTACATATTGATGAGGATGACTCTTAAGCGCTAATTTCGCGCGTCGCGCGCGATTTTTCGACTAGGTATATGGAGTGAAAAATACCAATTTTAAACCATTTTGAGCCAAAAATATACCGTAAAAACCTAAATACAGCCTCCCCCCGGAATAGAGCCCCCCGTAATACAGCCCCCCCCCCAAAAAGGAGTCAAAGCACGTTTGTTGTTCGTTCAGAGCACAGTACGCCTCTTATTGACGAATAGACACGAATAAATGCGATTACAAGCGAAAAAACATCCTTTCAAATTCAAACCCCTTTTTAGGGGTTTTCGGGGGTATTTCTGGGAACATTTTTTCAGGTTCGGGGGTCAGTGAATTAATAGAGGCCCGCACCAGGATGGCGCGTCAATCTACCTACCTACCTACCGACCCCTTCCGCCCAGCTGCACCAGTGAAAACAAGTATGCTGCAGAAAATTTTCGAATTGTTTTCAGCTTTTTGGACATTGGACTTTTTCAGTTTTCGGCCCTTCAAATTCAAATTTTATTTTATTAAAATTGGCTGACCGGACCGGGCCGAGCCGGGCCGACCTGCAGCCCTCCACCGGGCCGGGCCGGGCCGAGCCGGACTTTTCGCCGACCGGGCCGGGCCGGGCCGTTTCCGTCCGATCTCTGGGCCGGGGCCGACTGAAAAAATCTCTTTCTTTGCGTGGAAAGCGGTTCTAAACATTTCTCAACTATGTGAACGCCCTCGCCTTCTGTGTATCGTAAATGTGTCAAAGCTTTGGTACGAATTCACCCAGTGGTGTAGCTACCCACGCGGGGCGGCAACCTACTCTACCACCAAAAATGTGGGGCGGCAACCTACCTAACTATCAATACACCATTGAGTTCATCTAAATTAGACTGAGAAAATCTCACTTAATAATGCAGGATTTTTAGGTTAAAGGGGCGGACTCATTGCTAAAAGTGCTCTTTTTATGATTTCAGCTTGTAGCTGCAAAAAAAAAAAAAAAAAAAACACCCCCCCTGGCATTATCCGAGTTGGCAGTTGACAACAAAAGAGTTATGATGAGTGAGTGTGTCTGATAGAGGCTTGCTTACCATCGAATCTACACCGCGTTGCGCAACAACATTAAGCGATCGGCGTTCCGAACCCTGAGAATGTGAAAATTTGGCGCACAAACGCGCGCACGGAGCGAAAGTTTTTGTGCATTTTAAGATGGAAACAGACTTTATAACACAAAAGTCAAAGGACAAATTTTGATGTGACGACCAGGTGTCGAATTGGTCTTACTTTTTGTTCGTCACGGCAAACTTTTTATTCGTCGGTGACGACTAAAGGACGAGTAAAAGCCCTACTACGAACTACAAGCGTATTGCTCTGTTATATTCAATACTTTGATAGGATATTCAGCCTTCTACGCAAAGCTACTTTTATTCTGGCAGTAACAAATTATATACAAGCAGAACTGATGAAAACCAACGCGAAAAATGCAAAACGCAAACGGAATCAAGTGAGGAGGTGTGAGGCGAAAATCGATTAAAATCTGGCAAACACGATCACAAGTACATATGTTTGATTCGGCACATCGATATTGACTGGAATTTACATTCACTACACGTGTCTGTTTAGCAGAAAAATGCGTGACGATTCATGTTTAATCTTTTTTGCTGTCGTTTTTAAATTCATATTTAAGTTTGGTTTCGCACTGAGCCCCTGAGATCTCGGGGCATAAAGGGAAAACTCCAGTGACCGATTTCCTATGTGCAGTTTCATTTTGGAAATGAATCGTCCAGCTAACACATCGAGCAAACCCACGGATTGAAAGTCAATTGATGGATAAATATTTTGAAAGAATCACCCAGATTCGCATTATAAAAGTAAAAGATATTTTACTTTTTCGAAACATTGTGGCATTGCCGAATTGTTATTCTCATGTACAGGTTTACCTGCACTCAACCAGACTGACTTTGTCCGTAGCAGGCCTAAACACACCATCTGGATGACCCTACCAAAACATTCACGCTATCAATTTCACCCAACCACAACTCGCTGTCAGACCACAACGGCCGTGTGTTTCCAGATGGGATACGCGAGTTTTGCGTCAGCCATCGACCACGAGTCATTCACAGGGTCATAGACCTCAACGGAATCGAGAAAGTCGGATCCGCCCGGATAGCCCCCAATGGCAAAAACTCGGTTGTTGGCTGCGACCAGGGCCAGATTATTGCGTTTGTGTGCCATCGACGCGATGTATGACCACTGGTCGAGACGGAAGTCGAACTTTTCGCATGACACTCGCTGACCTGCGGGGCCCTCGGAACCACCGCAAACAATCTGGAAGAATGTTGGAATGACGAATCTACTAGATCCGAAAATTTGTCCTTAGATGCAGATCTGCATGCTCAATCGACCACAAGGAGGATGCTCTTCTATCGACTCAACTTGTTGACAAAGGCAAGTATGTGTCTTTATCCAGGACTCAAGAAAATCAAGCCCGTTCCCAATCCCAACCGAGATTAGTCCACAAAGCATTTAGCTCGCCTGTTACTCCTTCATAAATTACACACTTTAGCCGCAAATATAACTTCGTGCCAGTTCTATTGCATAAAAATCATGAATCAATCTGGGACAGGCAAGAAAATAAACTACGGGAATTTCTAAAAAAACCACAAAACGCAGCATGTGAGTTGTGTAGGGGAATTTTTGTGGTGCGAAGACCGACGGGCGGTGGTCATCGCCACTGAGAATCTCAGATGGTGCACACCTCAGCGTTGGTTTGTGATGTCTAGACGAGAAGCAAAAAGATGAATGAATGGTGATCGCACAGAAACACATGCGAGCTATGATCTTAGAATCCTGACGTATTGTTTTTGGGTATGTTGCTACCTATTTACAATCTCCGGGTCATAAAACCAAACAAAATGGCAAGCCTATCACCTCACCATGACATCCCCCAGCACAACAGCGCCATGCCCTGATCGTTCATCCAACATCGGCGGTCCGACTTGCCATTTGCCCGTTGTGCCATCATAAATGTGCATCTCTCTGCCGTGCCCGACACACCAACTGCCTGAGATGTACATTTTATTCTGCCAGACCACGGCCGCACTGTACATGGCACACGCCGGTGACCAGGCGACCGACCACAAACTGTCCGGGCTCTTCAGTGTTTCGCACGTGTGCAAACAGCTGACATTGTGCACGATGTCGCAACCACATACGACCAGCGAGTCATTCAGGACGACAGCGACGTGCTCCTCACGACCGACCTGCATCGGTGGCCCGGTCGACCACTGAAGAGTGACCGGGTCGAGAATGTCCACTTTGTTGGACTGGTCGCCTTCGGTTTCGCCACCCACAATGTAGATGCGATCGCGCCATTTCACACATTTCGCGTCGGGCCGCGGCGTTGGTGTGGCTGTGTCAGCTGCGGTGAAATTGGCTATGACACCTGAAGCACTGATGTGCGCCTGTTGCACGGTTGGGTTGTAGCGGGCAAACACCCAGATCGTCATTGGACGCGCGGCTGGAAATTGGGCATTTTTGTGAAAGCCACAGTTGTGCCCAAGTATAGGGACGTTTATGAGCAATTGTATTTTCTTATCAAGGAGATTGATGGTAGAACGCGTCATCCTCAAAAAAAGGAAACCTTTGTGCCTTGTGGCCGACAGTTTAATGCCCAGTTGAGTTTACCGTTAATGCTCAGACCCTGTCCTGAATATTCTTTGCTGTCGGATTCGAAAATATCTCATACCCCGACGGTAGACTGTTTCTTGTAAAACCAGCAACAAAACAACGATTAGCCCGCTGACCCCCAATAATGCCAAACACATCCGTCGACGCATTGGCACTCGTGATGGCGACCACGATGGCGACAATCAGGACGAACAGTACAATAACAGCAGCAATGGCGATCGCTCGACCTTTCGATGTTTTGTACCACGGCAGCAGCTTGGCGTCGGTCTCGACGAGCAGAGTGTGATCAATCGGCATGCTGCTGCCTGCATGCAATGGGTGATGTTTCAAAGTCAAGTTGCCAATAACTAGGAAATGGACATTTTCTACGCAAATCCCAAGCAGTGGTTTGGGTCCCTGGTGTTGTGAGACACACGCAGTCCCGAGCCTGGCCTCAGTGTGTGCCTTTGAGTTGAATAACAGCAAACTGAGCCTCAATTCCACATAAGACGAAGAACCGTTTCAACTTTGAAGGCAACAACTATGCGACTTACGCAGCCCAGCTGGCCATGGCATGCCTTCGGCTTGCTGTACTTGTCCTTGCCTTTAAAGTTGATCCGGCCCGAATCTGAATTTGGGACATCTCAGGCCCAGTCCTTTGAGCCCAGCCAACCCAAACAGCTGCTGGGATACGCACGACCGTATCACCAGAATGTGTGAAAGAGCGGTGAAGAATAAATCACGTGTACATACTTTCCAGTACAACATATTTTCGACAAAAATAAATATGAACAAATAGAACATCCAGTCAAAACAAAACCTACATATGTATAGCAACGAAAACAATGCGGAATGCGTGATTGCAATTTACGCAATGCAACGCATACCTAGTACCTACACGTATACTTTTCTTTTAAAAATCTTATCTGCTGAAAATAATCCATTTGAAATGCGTTATTATATCAGTTTTGTCAAAACATTCATAGGAAACTAAAATAATTTCGAAATAATAAAATATTGTATCTGCGGTATAATAGTGAACATCATTGTTGTTTTGTTGGCACAGATATAAAACGGACGGAGCTAGAGAAGTTGGTGTCTACATAAATTGACTGATCAAAGCCCGTACCATACGTAAATCAGATAAGGTTTTGGGGTATAATTTCGCCATAATACGGCGAACGAATAAATTTTTATTTTTTTAAACGCGCAGCAGTTTAGGAAACATCTAATGATGTCTATATATATTTTAACAGTACTAATCCTAATCCTGGTAATGATCAATAACCTTGAGTGCACTGTTGTTTAAAGGTTTTTTAAACGGTATTTTTTTAATATTGAAAGCACATTGATAAAAACTCGTGAAAATCTGCCAAAACATCATAATCGCCTTTCGGCGACCAACAGCGATGAGGTTTTGTTATTGTTCCAGCTGCCAAGAAGCTCCTCAAATTTTCAGATAGCGCCCCCAAACGTATATTGTACATTGCCATTGATCGAGAAAATATTATCCCTCGTTTCGAAAAGCTGTATCTTTGATCGACATAAGACCAGACCCGTATGAGCTGCTGCTGGGATTGATTCGATTTTAGAGTGAGTTCTAACATTCTATAAGCGGACGGGCACAGGGTTACCTGTGGAAATATTTTGATTGCACCATCCCATTATCCCGATAATAATCTAGGGCACAAAAAGTTGCATAAAAAACAGAGATCACAGTTTATACAATGTCAGCGACACACAGAGCCGTTTGCGCAGTCTTGGCTGTGGGTCGCGTGCGAGTGCGCATAGTAATACAATAAAACCGGTCAAAAATAATCTTGATTCTTTTTCGGTACTGTGGCTCGTCTTCTTTCTCTGATCACAGACTCACTGTGTGTGTGTATGTATGTGTGAATGAACAATTTGCCCACATTTGGCATATACGAGCACGCAGATGAGAATATAGGTATATTATCCAAAACGAATTTTAAATTGAACTTTAACCCGTACGATATTCAAGAAAAATACGAGGGGTGCGCATCATACTGTAGAAAAAAGACAGGTGCGCGCACAAAATGCACTTTGTGTACGTTGTCCAAGGGGGCTTTATTATTGTGCATTGGGTTTGGGTGTTGTTCAGGTCAACTTTTGGTGGTGAACATCTTGGTGTTATCAGTGCCCATACCTACTTTGGTAATGTACACAGGGAGAGAGAGACGTGCAGGTTTCGCGCGCGGTCGGCGGTAAATCTGTGTCGATTTGGAGTCTTTTGTGATTTGTAATGGCTGCCAGTGCACTGATGAACACACACAACAGCGTCCATAGTACTTCGGCGCTGTTCTTTTTGTGAATTTCTCTCTCACACGCACACATCATGCATGCGTCAATCAATTATGCCTCTGAACTTGTCAGTGACTCATGCACCAGGAAATCTTATTTGGTTGCGGTTCCTTTATTCAGTTCCCAGTGATTGGTCACGTTGCGAATACCGTACCGAAGCGCAAAGACGAAAAATAGAACAATCTGGTGCGACGATGAAGTGTGGGTCGTAGTTCTTGAATGCAACCATATTTTCCGTATTTCTTTTTGAATTCATACGTCGAGAGATCATACAACAGCATCATGGCGAGAAAAACGGTTATGCACCTCACATGGAGAATGGAACGATGCGCCATTCTGTTCAGGAGAGGTTCCGTTTGTTACGCCAAGTTGAATGCGGAACTTTTCGGAAAACGGAAAACCATGTTCGGATGTTATGCAATACCCGCCCACAACAACATCACGTTTTGTACTATGAGCATTGTTATTCCTGATTTATGATCGTCACATGCGAACAGGCGAGGAGGTGACAATGGACAATAACATAAGACTGAAGAACGTGACGACAAAAGGAAATGTACTGAAGTAAAAAAAGTTGTAAGAAAACAATACAGCACAATGCGCCCGCAAGCCTGCTGCCTTTGCTTTCTGCTACTTAGAAACTGCGGCCTTCCATTTCAAATTCCTATGTCAGCAGGACGACACACACACAACAATAATACAAGGCACTTCTATTATTTCAGCTGTGTTTGACGAAAAGATAACATGGTTGTCTTCATTAGCATAAGCAGGGTAAAAATGCACTGGGAGGACGTGTGCAAGGGGTAAGAAATGCTTCAAAACAGACCCGATCACGATCAGAGAACACAAAGGGCGAAATCAATTTTTGGTGATCGGGCCCGGTCGTGCGTGCCTCATCGAGGGATTAATCGCAAAATACTGAAGCAGAATGAGCGTGGTACGGATATCATTACGATGTGGTAGCATCCAATGTGATTCATTTTTGCACCAATGTAACATTGTTTCCTACAAATCTACGCAGGTCACAGGGTGACTTTAGCTAAGGCATTAGCTTTAGAATATTTTTTCGCAATCTTCCGAATAACCCCCAATCAATCGGCACTCTCCGACACGAGAAATACCGCGGTGCACAGAGCGATATCGAACTTTGTGATCGCAGTCTTTGCATTTGAGATACTATTGTTAGATTTACTGGAACCACTATGCTGTTCATTTTCTTTGGCTTTACATGGAAAACTACATACGATACACTGCAGGCCGGGTGGTTCGCAGCCGATGGGCATGATAACAAATGCGCGAATCGAAAGAGAAACATTGTGCCAACGTGAATATATCTGTGCGCCGAAAACGTTGGCAATTCGACTGCTTCAATTACATATCGGTTTGCAAAATATGTATACGCACATATGCCCCCGTGTTGTTTGGTCCCAATAAACTCTCTTAAAATTTATCTCCTAATATGTGTGGGTGGGTCTCCTCGGTGAACCGCATTTTGTGCAGTGCCAGTTCTAAATGACAAAAAAATATTGCTGTTCCGGTACCGCCATACTGCAATCATAGTGTACATTTGATGTTGGGTGCGCAGCGCACACGTGCGCACTCACCTACCGTACCCCAGTTCAACACAGATCGTGTCGAGACCAAACGTTGCTTGGCGGTGAGCCAGTTTCGCGCCAAAATTCCCGAGCCTTCACATAACACATAATGCCTGGGTGATAGGAACACAGCGCATTGGTAAACAGTCCACTGTCGATAATTCTGAATCTTGCCCTGATATTCCAAGGACATAGGGCTTCAGCCCGTTTTTTGGCTGTTTACAGTTTGCGTTGCATTTGTATGTAGCATAATCGATCATGTGGGCTCTTGGTGCACAGGCATCTTCAGTATTTCCCGAATGGCCATCGACCTGTACATTTTGTGTGCACGTGCGTGTGGAAAGGCCCAAGAAAATACATACATAGCAGAGTCCTTTTCCTTGCTTCCGCCGCCCCCACCCCTCACATGCCGACGACGACTAAAAATACATTATATACGATCCTTGTGGTGCCTCCCTGTGCTCTGTTGTGTTCTTATGACCCGTTGTGTTGTGTTTGGTTGAGCGAAATGGAAATTGTTGTGTCTTGCTGCCTTAAATATGCGCACCGGTCATAGCCTTTTGTGATCACGGACACCGACAGACACCGGTACCAACTCATACTTGCTCACCAACCACCTGAGGGTGACTTATCGGACATCTGCTGGTCTGTCCCCTCGCTCTCTCTCTCTTTTGAAGCGATCATTAAATCAACTGTGATCTGTTGTAGTGGAAAATATATAAATTTGTTCTCGCACATGGTCTTTGTGCAGTATGTACAGTCTCAAGACATGTGCGTGTGGCTTCAGACCATCCGAAGGTCAATCAATGTGCACCCCTATACATACTTTCACCGACCCGCCTGTAAAGTGCTCGCTCACCTGTTACATGACCATGCCTGCAATCAGCAGCAGTAATCCGTGATTGATTGCACTTTCATGATGTACTTCTCTTTCATTCCAACTCACCTCAACCAACCGTTTCGCCTAGTGGATTTATTTGTACTTCGTTCTTTTTAGTCTCCGGCTTTTCGACGTTTATCTGATGCTCTGTAATCTTGTTGAATGTTTTGCAGATTGTCTGGGTATACGATGTTGCGCCCCCGCAGCGTATGACTGGGTGTTCGCTTATTGTACCGCAGAATCTATGTGCCTGTGCGTGTGTGCAGTACACAGTTGTGTGAATCAGCAGCACATGTACTCACCGAGCGACCAGCAAAACGCCGCTTCGATCAATGTTATAACATTTCTATTCATTTCAGTCAGATCGTGAGGGGGCCCAACGCGATCCACTATAAATTATTATTCCCCAATCCGGCAATATATCGACAGTAAGCCATGTTTGAACGATTGTCCTGACACAAGAAGGCGCAAGATGAAACGAGCAGCAGCCCCGTTCATGACGGGAACCAATACCGAACATTACCGACCGTCGATGTATCCAGGCAGCTATGGGACGGTCATGCCACCAACTGGTTACACTCCCGTTGCATACACACAATCGCGTTACGACACTTCGACACGGCAACAACATGATTCGGGGCTGGGCACCAGCATTTTATCGCAGTCTTCGTCACAGGTACACCTTCACTACTTCTACTCTTTACTGTTGGTTTCTCGTGTGTGTGACCGTGGGAATATGTAAGTGGCTGATAAGCTGGTGGTGATACGAACTGGACATTATTGCAAGTTTGGTTTTCATTATGAATGAGCCATCCAATTTGCAAAATTTTTAATGAAAATTGCGGACCGACACCATGAACGGTGCAGCGAGTAGTGCTCGTGTGACCTGTGTTGTACTTGGACCATGTGGCCTTTGTCAGGGTGCGTG
Organism: Rhynchonema sp. JSB1_4; assembly: GCA_030248065.1. Classification (NCBI taxonomy): domain Eukaryota; kingdom Metazoa; phylum Nematoda; class Chromadorea; order Monhysterida; family Xyalidae; genus Rhynchonema; species Rhynchonema sp. JSB1_4. Next base: position 29,248 of record JASAMV010002310.1, read on the forward strand.
CCACGTTGTCCTGAGTGCCCTTTCCCGACCGACAATAATAAATCACGTTTGGAGCGAGGGCGGCTCAGTGCTCTGTGTGCTGGTGGTGCTCTTCCGCAAACAACAGCTAAATGTAAATACACACAATCGAACCAAATGCGCACCTTTTTGCTCCATTCTTCAACTGAGCCACAAGCCAGATCGAACGCACCCAGCGAACAATTGTGTTTTCGCCGTGAGTGCACCACTCGCAGCAACATGTGGTCTCCATCTACCGTACCCCTCGCCATAGTGGCACACAAGGGTATCCCCATTTATTAATGATCATTAGGGCAAACATTGAGATCGAGGTGTAACGTATGGTTTGGTGGTCGGATAGTTGGGCCACCTTGACTGTGCTGTGTTGTGTGACGCACGGTTGTGTGTCGTTGTTGTTGGGTGTCAGGGATGCCAAACGAATCCTGTTATCTAAGTAGCGTGATCTTGGTGCCCATCAACAGTCATCTGTGGGCGTGCGCCAATCTCGTCCGGCTTGTGATGTCAGAGCAAGATAAAACAGAAGCAAACAGCATTCGTTTTATTGATGGACGTAACTTTCGTTTTACAACCTGACAACACAACTTTAGCACGATGAATAATAAATGAGTTCTGCTGGAGGAGTTCTCTGGGCAAAGGGCGCGCAGAAACCACAAGATTTACCTCAATGATGTGCCAAGCAGAGCAGCAGGCAACCAAACACATACATATACATAGTGCAATTTGATCATCATAAAACAATCGTGTTGTGCTGCTAAGGAGATGCACCCCTTCCTACAGGAACATGACGGATTACGTTTCATCAACGGATGTCATGCTGCGAAGGTGCACTGCGCACCAAATTCTGAGTTGGGTTCGGTGTTGTTCTGTTGGGGTTGGGGTTCACTCCTCCGCACTTACAGACCGTTGCTTCATCATTCATAAAGTGGCTCATCGCCACCAAAGGTGTTGAATTACACTTTCAGCACAATTTTGGTGTCGTTTTCCGGTGTGCAGCCTGCTGTTGTTGTCCGGTCATTTTTGGTGTCAGTGCGCTTGTCACTTTATGTACGAAATGACTCCATTTATTACTGGGTGCACTTAGTGCATTGCGCCAAACAAAGCCCCATTGCACACAGTAGGTGAGTTGGGGCCATGGGGTCTCTCTGGAGTTGACTTGAGTAGTTCAGTGTGACACAAAAGAACAATGCAGCGCCTTACACTACCCCATAGCCTCCGTACGCAATGTCGCAGTTGGGCTGCTGCCTGCCGCAAAATTGATGTGCACCACCCAGATATCCAATCCATAGGAGCAGCATAATTAGCCACGTGCTTTATGGTTACGTATGTAGGGGGTCAATCAGGGAGACCGGGGATAGGGGGTGGGCATCGGACTCACTTATGTGTGTACAGTACATCAACATACAGAGTAAGCTCCACTGTTGTGTCCGAGATTACCCCCTTGTGCACTCTGCTCACCGACCCAAATGCCCCCACATAACATCTGCGCCCGTGTGTTGATTTTAGCCCGATGTCTATGTGCAGTTATGTATGTTATCCATTCACAGAATCTGTGCACAACGTGAATGTCTGCGATATATATTTTTTTACACAATCCTCGGGGGCACCATGGGTTTATATGGGCATTCTAAAATTACGTATTCCCTGTTTTTGTACTGCTGCGTGCGAGTGCGGTGCTGCCTCTTGTGATCTTGTGTGCTTGCTACAGGTCCGGGGACATCGTCGCGCGTTTTGACTTGGTCGCGCGTATTTCAACTAGCTTGGGTTTAGGCTAAGGCTTAGGTTTAGGCTTATGATCGGGCTTAGGCTTAGGCTCAGGCCTACACTTCGGCTTAGGCTTAGGCTTCCAGCCTTCCCTAACAGCCAGATATGTTGTAATTCACAAAACGCGCGACCATGTGACAAAGAGCGACGATGTCTCACAACCCTTGCTACACAGAGACACTACTGTTGCTTCGATCGTAATGTGAATCGTAAAACTGAATGTATGTTTGTGCGGGTGCACATTTATAGAACGTCGGTGTAAAAAAACGGTTGCATCAAAATGTGGGCCACATTTTACATTTTTGCTGGATGCGGTATACAATTGAGATGGTGATCTTATCAAATCGGGAATGCTTCAAGACATAGCAGCACCGTAGGTGACAAGACGAGCTGCGCGTGAGAAAAAATTATGAAAACAGTAATGGAAAATGACAGACCAGTGATTATCGCCACTATTGTCTCTTTCAACAATAGATGCAAATAATGCGTGAGAAAAATGTAACAAGCAGCACGAATTTGATGAACCATGTTGTGGAAGGGCACTATCGCGCACCCCGATACCAGCACTGTCCACACGAGGAAGGAGAGGAAAAAAAATAAAAGTGGGATGTCCAAAAAGCAAATTTGAAAATCTACCTGCATAACTACAGTATAAAAACGTTGATTTTTAGAGTTTCGAAGCTTCCTCATTGGTGAGCCCAAATCCAAACGCCGGCCAAGTGAGACAAGCAGCTTCATGGGCTGGGTGAGTTATTTGCCGTTGTTCAGGGAACAATTCTTTTATCATTACACCAACCTCGGCAACACCAGACTCATAAGCAGTTTTTACTCGGCTTTAGACAACCAGTTCTCAATTTCAGGACCTCTTCTGCGTTTCCGACCGCTCCTTGTGTTCAACAAACCACACCGCAAAGATGCGTCAAGCACGAACCAGTCGCCGGTAGTACGCTCACTTTGTCAAATCCACGTGGAGCTCAAGGTGTGAAAACGCAAAATTTGCCTCTTTGTGCGATTCCACCATTTTTTATCTTTTGATTTCTGTTTAGGGTTCTGTTCCCGCTTGCATGCGTGTGTTGTTTCTGGCAGTGCATGACCACAAAAATAATTGTTGCTGATGTTCAGGATTCCGATTCTCGGGTAGCAGTCTTGGCACGCTGGGTGTGTCGAATCATCTCATACAAATAGGATCACCCGAAACCGCACCGCTCCACACACCAAAGGTTGGTCACACGTGATCGTGCAGTCTACCCTCTTTATAGTGACTTTATCGGGACCGCGCGCGCCGACAATTTCGCCACGACTGGATAAAAAACATATATCCAGATAAAAACTGTACACGATGCGGCACCAAAGTTTGTTCGTCGAGAAAGGAATTCACTGGAGGGTCACTAAAACCACTTCACATTTTTTCGATGATGAACCTATTAGCTTTGTACCTACGTATGTATATGTGAACCCCTATCACCCTGCAGGCGAGCAAACGCGTGCGTTACGATGGTGGGGGCCAGCCATCGAATGCTGCCAATGTGGTCACCCCGCCGATGACCTATGCATCGAATGTGCGCAGAAGACCACTTGGTAAGCGATTCTTCTGTTAACTACAGTATATGACCAGTTCAATGCAGCATTTTTTGGGCAGCACATTGTACTTTGTACATTGTACGATTGCAGTGGCACACAACCCTGGCGTCGCCACATCCACGCCAATTCGGTACGCGGCACCCACAAATGCGCTGCAACAACAACAGCAACCACCGTCACAGGCGAATACTGATGAAACGATAAGGTGAGCGTCGAAGTTTGGTTGTTGGTCGGGTTGTCAGACATTTTTTGCCACCTCGTCGCGAGTCAGTTTCTGGCCACTCCGCAGAAAAGGCAGCCTAACTCAAGCTGAAGGTAAAGCGCTATGAGCCGAAGCCTAATCGTAAGCATAAACCCAAACCTGAACCCAACATATAGTTAAAATGCGCGACCGATTGTGGTGGGGGTCAATCGGCCGGGGCTTGAGTGGTCTTGGTTCTGTGAAACCTCGATTTGCCTGCATTACAGGTGCATTTATAGTTGTCAACTGATGCTCCATTTGGCAGAGTCACAAATTAGCAACATTCAATGCGCAGATTACCGACCCCGCACGCATCAATGCCGACCACATCCGGCCACCCCCTTGCCCTGAGTCCCACATCCAAACAATTATTATCGATGGCAACGGATGGCGTGCTGCCCCGTACACCCACACCGTTCAAACGTGCAATGGCTGCCGTGCACAGGAAACGGGGCCGGATTGAACCGACGTCGTTGCTGGTTGGTGCTGCTGTGGGGAGATTCAAATGTGGCGCCTTGTGGCATCGAAATTGATGACTTCGTGGGACCAGAAGCAGCCGGTCACGTTCAGTTCAACAAACTTGCTCGAACTTCAGAACAAAGCACCGTTAAGAGAGTATACGTGTGGGAAGCCACCACTAGTCATTTCTGACGATAACTTGTACCAACATTTATTGTGTGCCTTTCTAGGCGTATCGTATTTTACAAAGTCACAAAAAAATTTTTTTTTAGAACAACAACACGCCCCACCAACTTGCTGAAGACATCCGAGAAATATTTCGACAAGACAGCAATGTCAAGCCAGAGCCGGTGCCCGATTTCAGTCTAACTCCGGTACGATATTCTATTTCTCTTATTTTGCATTATCAGATGGCCCACTTACGACGTAAAATTTGATTGTTGAATTTTTCCTAATTTTCAGTCGAAACTCGTGCCGGACCAAGAACGACAGGAGTATTCGCCATTCATGGGCTCAATCGATGCGACGACCACAGCGGGTGCTCCCGAGTCACAGACACGAAGCACAATATCGCATTGTGGCAATGGGGTCAAATTACCGAACAACGCACGATACGATGCCAGTAATTGGCGGGCGGCGAAATCCCCCAAACCTGTCAGTTGTCTTTCGTGATGTTTCAGACCCTAAGTTTCGCAGTGTGTTTTTCGTAGCCCGTTTAGAACTGTTTTCACAGGCGGCAGGTGCACCAGATCTTCGTCAGTTCGAGTGCACCAGATGGCCACATGATCACGCACAAACAAAATACGAACTACACTACATATTTTATGAGAAAGTTTTACGTCTCCAAGCTCGCAAAAACAGATGGCAATGGCTTGCGTTTTCGAACACTTCACACTTATGTCAAGCCCACTGATGTTTCAGATGACGGACGATTGGCTTGTGATTGTTTGCGGTCGCACATCGCCGCAACAGCAGCTCACACTTGACGCACACAGATTCCTCAGGTTCAATCAAACATCCTGAACAGTGTCAACAAAATTACCTGGGATTCTATACGTCATTAAACGATGTAATATTAGTTTCGCATACTGTATTTATTTTGCTGATTGCCATTTATGCGTAAATGACAGAAATGCCTGGCCTATTCCTTTCATTTGCACCTGGTTTTTATTTTTAATCCATTCGTCTTTTAAAGTTTGAGTTTTGTTGCAATATGGCAAGCAGTGTGCTTTTGTGTTTTTGCGATCTTGAAAGTCATGTACATAAACGAACAGTTATTGTGACTAAACTGTGAATATTTGGAACGTTCAAGTGAAGTATTATGTGTTTCAATTTACTTTTTGGATGTATTTTTCTCGAAAATTTCATGTGCAGCGCGATGAAAATTATCTGTGAAATATAATATAATATTAATTATTGCTGTTACGTTTTTCGAATTAATGAACATAAAGTTTATGTGCGAATTATGTATTGCCCTACAATGGTACGATACCAATTCTATCTTCAGACGAGTGTTACCGATGGAATAAAAAGGATTAAAAAGAAGATAAAGAACGGTTACCTGGCTCACGTTTTAGGCTTGTTTCGTTTAATCCGACCACGTAAACAGCAATTCAAGTTTTAGTAATCTGATACCGACCAGAAAAAGAAAATACAAATAAATGTAATGGGTATCTCGTTTCCACATGTGCCATCGGACGGAAGTGTAAAACAACAGCAAAATATAAAAAGCAAATAAATGTGATGGTAGGTGTATTATACTGTGTATGTGTTTTTCAATGTCATTCCCGTTCAATAATCGATTCTAATTGAGCCCCCTTCGGCTCGGACCCCCAATGCCTGTAATTATTTTCAACATCGAATCGGCTTCCCATAAGTGTTTGTGCGTGGCACAGTAGCATCCTCCAATGTTCACCAACATGACTCCATTACGTGTCGTATCCGAGCGTGACCCACCCTATTCCTTCCCATGTGCGTATCGCAGTGGCTTGGCTCGAACACGATCCTGTTCCTACCCGGGTATCGATGCCGAAAGTATCGGTTTCGTGCTGCGTGCAGCTCAAGTGCCCTTTCGAATGTTGTGGCACGACAAACAAACCCATCCACTGCACGTGATTGTCAGCAATAAGGTACACCTATGTGCTGTCATTATAGCGGCGGGAACTTTGACAGATGCTGCTTCAACGTCACAATGATCAGACAAGGCATTTTGACTCCATTGTCACGATTTTTCGTTTGCAAGTGGATGTGGTTTGCTCGTGATGCAAAAAAAATTAAGCAAGTGTGGGAAATTTGCCCCAATCTATGCAAATTATGCAGGCCGAACTGACTTCAACCATGTTCCGTTCGACTGCGGATCGAAGGCAGCTATTTCGAATGACCAGCAAAGTGGCGCCGATTGGACACGCGGCTCTCGGTCGATAACCAACAGCCTCCTGCCATCCTTTTCTCACAGCCAACCCTCTTTCAAAGTTTTCAAAAAAAACATCATTTTTCAGTATCCGAGTCGGATTCGGCCGTTCCCGATGTCTGGTCGAGCTTGTCTTCGGTGTTGAATGTGTTCAAATGGAATGTCTGGCTGCTCATCGTTCTTCTCCTGATCACACAGAAGGCCTACTCGTTTGGCTATCGTTTTTCCTGGCATTATTAGCCGGTTAGTTTGATTGATGTCATAATGCACGACCGCGGCAAAGCTCCTGATGTTTCAGGCTTATGGCGTTGTGGGTTACTGGCTGAATTGCTGTTGGAGCAAAAGCAGCCGAGATTCAGCAGTTTCAATGAATAAACTCATCGTGTCAGGCGGACTCCAGCTTTTTTCGGGTGGGGTCAGTTCAGGCCCGCATGTATACTGTATTTTGCCCTTCAGATCATGTCGGCTCATAGTCACTGCGGGTCTGGTCGGGCCCTGCCCGTCCCCATGCACATCACTAATCAGGGGTGTCAATCGGGCCGGGTTTGCCGGTCTCGCAACCCCCGACAGCGAATGCGTCACTGATCATCATTCGGGATCGGTTGGGTTGACCAATATTGACAACGAAACCTGCGAAAAGCAAGAGAATGAAATTTTTTTGAAAAAATTCCTCAATGCAAAAATGCATCAAAGACGGCACAAAATCACAAAAAACAGTATAAACGGATAAGCGCAGTTCATGCTGCAGAGCTGACGATTGTCGGATCACTCAACTTGTTCACAAGACGACGACCTGCTTGACGCCAGCATGTCTGAATACAATGATTTCTTCTACGATGAAGACCGAATGTTGGTTTTTTCACCGTATTGTCTTGTCGGAAATGGAACACCCCAGATCCCAATTGCCGTAAAAACCTAAATACAGCCCCCGGAATCAGTGTTGGAGGTGGGGGTTCCCCCAAAATAAAAAATTTCGGATACCCAGGGGCGGGTTGTTAAAAAATGGCAAGCAATTTTGAGCATTTTGAAGGTAGAAATGGGCGATTTTTACAGTTTTCGGAAAAATTTTAGGGTAGGATACCCCAGGGTAGTACTTGGAGGGGGGGGGGTCCCCCCAAATTCATCTATCTATCGTCAACACTTTTTGATTTCATCTATCTATCGTCAATACTTATGGGCAAATCTATCTATCGTCAACAAATTCTGGGAACAATCTATCTATCGTCAACACATTTCGAACCCCAAAATGGGTATTTTTGCCTCAAAATGGCTCAAAATCGGTATTTTTTGTCCCAAATAGGCAAAAAATCGCGCGCTGCGCGCGGATTTAGTACATCTAAGTACATTTTCGTTAATATTTACACATTATTACCTACTTAGTACACTATACTATACCTTGATTTTTGGCGACCCCCCCCCCCACCATCTATCTATCGTCAACAAGTTTGGGTCGACCCCCCCCAGATTTCGGACTTGGGTCATCTATCTATCGTCAACACATTTCGGGTCCCAATCTATCTATCGTCAACACCCTGACCAAGCACTACACTGGGATACCCCTGGACAAAAAGTCAGGATACCGACACCGCTGGGTGAAAAAATCAAGATACCGGATACCGGATACTAGGGGGGTAACCCCCCTTCCCCCCAACGACACCATTGCCACAGCACTGCTCGGAATAGAGCCCCCCTAAACAAAGTGCCCTATACAGTAGTGTATTAGGGCTAGGGCTTGATAGTTGTGCACAGGTGCATTTATGCACGTTTGTTTTTCGTTTATAGCATATAATACGCCTCTAATTGATGAATAGACACGAACAAATGCGATTAGAAGCGAAAAAACACCCTTTCAAACCTCTTTTTATGGGTTTTTAGGGCAGGGGTATTCCTGGGAACAATTTTTCAGATTCGGGTCAGCAGTGTAGTGGCAGGCAAATGGTTGCCAGGTACCCTTGGGGCTTGGGGGATGGATCCAGTTGCAAGGTACCCACCCCCTACCTGCCTCCGAAAGGTTGCCAGGTACCCCTCAGGTCCGAAAAAGTCTGTTTTTTGCATGCATTTTACTGCGAAATTGGCTGAAAAATTTATACTTTTTTTGCATGCAACCATCTGGATCTATCCCCACAAGGGTACCGGGTACCTTGCAACCATTTGCCTGCCACAACACTGGTGACCCGAATTTGAAAAATTGTTCCCAGGAATACCCCTATAAACCCATAAAAAGAGGTTTGAAAGGGTGTTTTTTCGCTTTTAATCGCATTTGTTCGTGTCTATTAATCAATTAGAGGCGTATTATATGCTATAAACGAAAAACAAACCTGCGTAAATGTACCTGTGCACAACTATCAAGCCCTTGCAACCATTAGTCTGCCACTACACTGAGTGGGACCCGAAATGTGTTGACGATAATTAGATCTGGGGGATCGGTCGGCATCTCCAGTCTGAACGACGTACGTAGACATACGGACGTTGGAGATAGATGGCCGAATTTGGTGTGCACGGTGGCATACGCAGGGTAGACCTCGGGCAGGTTCGGCGTTTGTACCCAAATCTGGGGGATTCGACCTAAACTTGTTGATGATAGATTGATCATAGATGGTGGGCGTTTACTCTCCAAGACTTTTAGAAGGTCGTCAGCGGATTTTTGTGTTAAAAATGGCTGTTTTTCCATGGTCTGGAAAAATAGTCGGAAAAAGAAGGAAAAAAATCTTTTTTCCCTTTTTTATATTCGGGAACAATATGAGGATACATTTTTTCCTATCCCTGGACCCGCTCACATTCGTTGTTTTGTTCTTATGCTTTTTAGTGGTCGAGAAATGACTCTGCATGTTTTTTCTGCACTGCCCACTGCACGCAATGCACCGAAGCTTCTTTTTTCAGCTGACCAGCAAATCATCTGGAACCTAAAAAAGAGAATTTTATCTCCGTCCATTATTTTCTGTTGATATTCACTCAAACTCGCATACGAAGCAGCCATTTGTCGTTGTTGCCTTCCGAGGACATCAGATCAATTTGGAATCGAAACGGGTCTATTTGGCAAACGAAATATGGGAACAGGCAATGCAGCAAGTGCGAAAAAGACGAAAAATAAGAGTGCGAAACAGAAACCAAACAAACAGAAGGATGGGGACAAAGACAAAACCAGAATCGAAAGCGGGTCCTCGTCGCCACGGTTGATGTTCAAAGATATACCGCTGAAGTAATGTGCTTGTTTGTTGTTTTGGTTGGCTTGCCGTGTGCTCGCTTGCTGTGGTTATGGTTCTCGTTCTTCGCTGTGTTGGTAGTTTATCCCGGCACGTTTATTCTATCATAACGGTGTATTTTCCCCTGCACGCGCGGTTGTGGTTGAAGTTGCACATATGATAGGACGCGAAAAGTCTTGGTGGATGGGATGTTGTAATTGAGCCAAGAATAAACGTGGAAAAAATTTATCGATAATTCAAGGGTCTTCTTATTGACCGTCGTTATTTGATATTCGTATTTTTTAGGGGCATGTCCGTTTCGTCCGGTCTGTGCAAACTGGAGAAGGACGCCAGCAACCTGGTCGGTATATCAATCGGTGGCGGAGCCCCTATTTGTCCGTGTCTGTGAGTTTCGTGCTTATTTTACCAATCCGATCACTGCCTTGGCCATATTATCACACTGCCTGCCTACTCTAATGGTCTACGAATATAGCTGATGCATTAACATGAACATTTCTACCAGTTCTACACACCCAACTGGGTGGTTGACGTTACCCTACTGCGGTATGTTATAGCACGTGACATCGGATTGATGCCTGAAGTTTACCATCATGCTAATACACAGTTACATCGTCCAAATCTTCGACAACACACCTGCGTCGCGTGATGGCAGTCTGGAAGCCGGCGATGAGATAACCGGCGTCAACAAGGTGTCTGTCAAGGGAAAGACAAAGTCGGATGTGGCTCGAATGATACAGGGAGCGAAGGTAAGAAAACGTCGTTTTTTGCTCATCTGACATTCTCGATCAGATTTCTAGTTCATATTACCTAAATTGAATTTGTTCCAGGGACCCGTTATTATCCAATACAACAAGTTGCACGCCGACCCGAAACAAGGCAAAACATTGGACATCGTATTGAAAAAGGTTCGCGTGTTGTTTTGCTCGATGTTTGCCGTTTAATCGCACCGACGATGATCTGGTGCACCGCGTGTCTAAGAAGTGTGCTAGACGGGCAACCGACCACAAGCTGCACAATTCATATGATCTCCACTGTGTCATGCAGGCGAAACATCGAATTGTCGAGAACGTGAGCACAGACACAGCGGATGCGTTGGGTCTGAGTCGTGCCATTCTGTGCAATGACTCAATGGTGAAGAAACTGAATGAACTCGAAAATACCGCCGAAATGTACCGCGGCATCATTGAGAACATGAAACATGTCTGGCGCGCTTATTACAACATCGCGCGGGTACAACGAGGTTTGTTTGACGTTGCAAATCTTGTTCTGCTGTATTTTCTTGACCAACAGACAACATCACTGCATTCACAACAGACAACATCACTGCTAGTCATCGAGAACTAGTTCAAAATTCTCACAAATTTTTTACAAGCTAATGCAGCCCAAAAATGTTTCGTCCTTGGCACAAAGATTTTAAAGAAAAAACATGAGAAATAAGTTCCTGTTTCTGTGGTTGTTGAAACACATCATAAAATTTTAAAAACGAAAATCTGACCGAACGCAAACCATTGCAATCGCATTCTTGATTGGCAGTTACACCTCTTCAGCATTCGGCGACATTTTTACTGAAATCGGCGCGCGTGAGCCGCAGCAATCAGCGTCCGAAGCATTCACTGTGTTTGGAGAGGCGCACAGAAACATGGACAGACAAGGTCGTTTGCCACTTGATTTTGTTGATGTTGCTGTTGTTGTTCACTTTCGTGAGAAAACTCAAAATTTGTTCGCTTCAGGCGTGAAACTGTTGCGAGTGCTGCATCCAATGGTGTCGGATTTGAATACATTCCTGAATAAGGTTTCGATTGGAATTTGAGTTTTCCTTTTATGCTCGTAAATAGATTATTTTGCCCGATTTTTACAGGCCATTCCTGACACGCGCATGACGGTGAAACGATATCTGGACGTGAAATTCGAGTATCTGTCGTATTGTCTGAAACTGAAAGAACTTGATGATGAAGAAGCTCAATTCGCGCAATTATCCGAACCGCTCTATCGATTGGAGACTGGCAATTATGAATATCGGTGCGGAAACTTTATAAAACTCGGTATATCAAACTTGGTGACTGCGCCAACCGGTTGTGTGGTAGGAAGCAACGTTTGCACTCCGTCTCATTATCGATTATGCGATTTGTTGACATGTTTTTTTGTATTTTTAAGATATTTGGTCTACCATAAGGACCGATCGTCAAATGAGAATCCAAATTTACTCTCAGACTGGTTCTTCGCTGTCGCCAAGACGCGCGATCGCGTTTCGCCAAACTGCGCAGCGACGTGCTGGTCAAGCTCGAGTTGCTCGATCAAAAACATGGTAAGACGCGTTAATCTTGTGTTTAAAATCGGATTTTAGATGGTCATTGTCGTTAGTCATCTCCAGCTATTGTACGGGGTGTTATAAAACTAGTTTTTCATACTGTAGCTTGTGGGTCCAGTCCAGTTCATGACTGACGCGGGCCACATAGTTTTTTGCCACAAAAAGTTTGCTGTTGCTACTAAAATCGAGGTTTAGTAGCAATTGCTACTAGAAATTCAGAGTTAGTAGCAAAAATATCTACTGGATCAACATCAAAGCTATCCCAACTTGGCTTTCTGAACGCTGAAAGTGCATACAGAAAAATTTACGCTTCGCGCAATGTCTTAGTTACCTTGAAATGGTCATATGTTGCGAATAGCCTGAGTCACATATAACTGCCGAGTATTGCTTAAACCTGGCCCGCCACTATTGATATTTGAAATTTTTGGTTTGTTTTTTTGCTCTAATTTAGTTGCCGACATCGAGACGAATAATGTTTATATTCATGACTTTTTGATTTAGTGCAGATTTTACATCGAAATCAATCGATAAACACCGGTTCTCGGGAACAAAATTAAAAAAAATAGATAGACCCCCACTTCTTGGCAATCACGTCAGCCAGGAACAAAATTTTGAATTGCCACCAAATTGTCATAGGCTTACAGTGTGCTATTAGGGACTTTACGCTCCCGACTTTACGCTCCCACTACACAGTGCTGCCAGTGCGCGCGTGCAACACGTGTGTTATGCACCAACAAACAGCGGCACTGTATAAAACGCATGGGCAAGATCACGTGACTACCGTATGCTTGTGATAAGAAGCAGTCGGCCATCTTGAACATTTGTTCTTGTCTTCCTGAAATGCACTAAACGGGGGTCTATCTATTTTTTGGAATTTTGTTCCCGAGAACGGGTGTTTATGGATTAATTTCGGTATTAAATCGGCACTTAATGGAAAGGTCACACATGTAAACCTTGTTCGTCTCGATGTCGGCAACAGTAATAAATCATAAAAACAGACCAAAATTTTCAAATATCAATAGTGGCGGGCCAGGTTTAAAGGGGGCCTTTCGCATTTCAAACCCCCTTCAAACTTCGCATGTGTTTAGACAGCGGTCAATGCGTCATAAAAGTCAAACACCGGAGGTCTAACGTTCAGCATGCGGCCAGGAGATGTCCTTCAAGAGGAACATCCGCGAACAAAATCAAATGTGGACCAGCCCAATTTCTACCTGCGCATTCAGGCAACTCGCCTGATGACAAGGGCGGTCAAGGCGCAGAATGTTTCGCACGATATTTGCCCCTGCCTCACTATAGAATTTCGCTTTTCTTTTTATTTCGAATTGCAACGAATTGTTCATGCGTGGCAGCTAAATGTTTCAAGGGCTGCTTGTCGCGCTGGAACAATTCGTTGAAATTCGAAATATAAAGAAAAGCGAAATTCCATAGTTAGTGGTGTTGCACGTTTCATGCGAAACATTCATTCTCCTTGACAGCTTTTTGATCAAGCAGTTTGCCTGAATGCGCAGGTATAAATTGGGCTGGTCCGCGGCGCACTTTGTTCCCGGATGTTCCTCTTGAAGTGCATCTCCTGGTCGCATGCTGCAGATTGGGTTCTTGGTGCGTGAGTTTAATAACGCCCTGAACAATATTCAAATGCGTGCAAAGTTTGAAGGCGGTTTGAAATGCGAAAGGCCCCCTTTAACGCATGACGTCACTGGAAGTGCCATGTTGGTTGACCAAGAAATGTTTCTCGAATCGCGTAAAATCGGAGCAACAATGAAACATGTCTGTTTGATGCACGCCCACGGTTTCCAAATGCAAAGAAAATTGGTCAATAATAAAAAACAGACAACTATTTTTGCAACAGTGTAAAAATGCTTGATGATAATTGCAGTGCAAGACATTGTTTTCCAACTGCAACGTTTCGTGACGGTCATGGCGCGTTATCATGCCGATTGTAAACAGGTGCTCGAACCGACGCGCAATCTCTTCCCGATCGAAGTGGATCTGTCTCAGGTTGGCGTGCAAAATCGACGCGGCGACGGTGTTTTGGTGGCCGAAAATCACTGGTTTATGAGTAAATCGCTTTCGATTCAGGTGGCCGTCAAATACAACACGACCGGCCAGCTGCCTGATGACGACGATGACTATGACAGTGACCTGGACGATGCACCAGTGGACGTGGCACAGCAGATGCAGCCTTCTGATGGGGCAAGGTCGCATGATGTGGGGCAGGGCATTGACAGTCTCATCGATATTGGTGGCACTGATGGGGCTGGGGAAGCACTTGGTGACTTGCCGCCGCAGCCGCAACAACAGGCGCCGATACCAGAACCACAGAAAAGTGATGAATCGTTGTTGGATTTCTGAATGCTATTTATTTTGCAGCCGAACTTTCTGTTTTTCATCGTAGTGATATGATAAAAAAGGTAAAAGTGTCTATTTTTCAACTTTTCTGGTTCTGTCTGCTGGGTTGTGCACTTGCTTTTCGAAAAGGTCATTTCTGCATCTTTGATGCTCTACGTGAATGTTTTGCGAATTACTGTTGCATTCCAAATGTGCGATATCTGGTCAACAAAGATTTCTTTTGTTCTTATTGCTGTTTGTGTGCATTGTGTATCTCGAAAGTGGGCATTCCTTATGTCTTCTGTTCAACACGTATTTATTATCTATGGATCTGATATTCTTATTGTTTGGAAAACTAGTCCAGGACATTATCTACTACCATATCAGCTGAATGGATGAAATATGGATAGCTTAGACGCCGTTGCTTTTTTAAGATGCAAAATGGTGTTTTTCCAGAATACTTCTGCACTTAACGAACAGTTCCAGCGCTGAATCAGGTCCAATGGTTCAATGTTTTTCAGCCTGAGGATTGTTCTTTCACCAATGTCAATAACTGATCCTTCAGTGTCAGCAGCCCCCCGTTGCCGTCTCCTGCTACAAATGTAAGCGTTTTTCTGTTTTCAGCTTCAAATTCTGTTCGTGCTTAAAAATTTTTATCTGTTCACAGTGAATTCGAGTTGAATCCACCTCGCTTTGATCCCGAAGATCTTCGTGCGCTTGTGGACTGTGCTGTACGTCAGGTGCTTGGCCAGGTATGTGACTGTTCATGGCAATACGCACTGCACAACGATTTTTGAGGTCACTTGGATGCAAACGCGCTGACGATGGCCTGATGCACCGCCCATTTGTGAAATGTGGGAGAAATGGACAAATGTTACATCATTGTGATGCCGGCCAAAAATCGAACTTGTGTGAACTACTTCGGTTGTTTTGTTTCAGAGCGGCCTATCTAAAATTATTGATGTTGTTCTCGAAGGCAATTACCGCGGGTCAGTGATTGTTCAAGAAAGGTACGACACACCAAGCTAAGCATGGTTGAGCTTGACTTGTTTGGTACTTATCGGTTTCTGTTCTTCAGCCATCTGCACCATATCTGGGCAGCGTTGTGCGTGTACGGTACACATTGCGGACAACCTGTTGCTTTGAGACTGTTGAAGGTTATTCTTACGATGAAATGTGCTGCTTATTCAGCGTGTGTGTTGATATTCGCTTACGTGTAAATGCAGCGTTGCACCATAGCCGTTGCGTTGCGTGTCATATCTATGTGTTTCACCTTGTGTGCAAGTGCAACAGCCATTGACTGTGTCTGCCCGCTTTTATCATTGACTCCCCCATTTCCTTCTTATCCATTTCCACGAACCGTTGATGTGTGAACCTGAAACATCCAGGCCTATTTCTAGCTTTTCTCGATCCCATCAAGTGCCGACAATTGATAATCGAGCAGAAAAATGGACTTATTCTGGGCATTTATCATTGTGATAACTCTGATCCTGTGCTTTGTTGGGCTCAAATTCCTATGTCCGCCAGCTGAACACTATGACCTCAAAGGAAAACACGTGTTTATTACTGGAGGGTCGAAAGGTGAGTGAGAGTGATGTTTGATGAGAACCTGGTCTGGGTTGCAAACTTTGTGAACCTGTCTTGTCTGTGTCAAATGATTATGGATATTTTGTGTCTATCATTTCAAGAAACGCCGTTAATTTCGCCCAGCGTAAACGTAGCTCTCAGACAGCTAACCGTGATTTGGTGTCATTGATCATTAAAGGGGAAATTCCTTCCTTCCCCGTGAGGAGCAAAACGTTGATGGCGATAGTCTCTTTTTTTCCCCACCCCAAAAAAAACCCCTTTAAATATCAGGGCCAAATATCGAATTACCTTTGATGCAAGACCTCGAACTGACCAATTAGTTTGATTATCAGCGTACTTGCACCATTAAGCGAAACATCAGCCAGTCAGTCATGCACGCTTTCCTTGATTTGTCAGGCATCGGTCGTGCACTGGCTATCGAGGCGGCACGTGCTGGTGCAAACGTAACGATTGTGGCTCGCAGTCCGGTGCCGTTACAAGAGGCACACGAGAAATTGACACAAATATGTGAATTGAATAAAGATACAATCCCGGAACAGAAATGTCAACAGTTTAGACTGGACATGACTGAAAGTTATCAGAAGGTTGGTGGATTGTCCCCATAAAGGGCAATCGAATGCATAATGGGTTTCAATGCTGGTTTTCGGGTTCATCTATAAAACCGTCTAAAACCAGCTCTTCAATGGTTGGTGCCACGTCTGCATTTGGCGAATTCGCACTGACGATGACCTGGTGGTGCACTGCTATTCCATCAGTATTGCTGTTCTGTTGACCGACCTCCATGTGGAGATTGTCAGTGAGAATTGAGCAGTTCCATTCGCAAATCAACATTACTCCTCCCGCAGGTGAGTGGAGTCGTGTCGGAGGCAGTGAGATGGCTGGGCAATGTCGATGTCCTAATCAACAACACCGGCAATGTCGGCTACCAGGGTCCGATCGAGGAAATACCACCCGAACATTTTGAGGACGCCTTTAAACTAAATGTTTGTTTGTCTCAATGTGATTTGTGCGCCGAGTTTGTGGTTGCCTTCCCATTTCGACCTGTCCTCACAGACAGGCGGTGTACCGGCAGTCGTCATAGTCACGCGCAATGATCCCAAAGCTCTAGGTGTTTATGCTTAACGAGAAACGCCGACAAAACGCGATGTTCGTAGAAACTTCCACACTGGCACCAATAAATTCAGGTGATCAGCGCCCAATGGGCCACTCGTGCTGTTGTACCTGCTATGAAACATCAACGAAGCGGGCGAATTGTGTTCATATCATCGGTGGCAGGTAGGAATATTGCTCTTATTTTCATTTCACTGAAGTATGTGTTCTTGTTCCACACAGTATCCAGGCCTGGGTGTTGTAGCAAAAATAGCCGTCAATTTAGTCATTGCTCATCTTGTGTTTTTTCTGTCACTAAATTGCTTAATTGCCATTGCTTTCGCATTTTGTTCCAACATCTTTCCGCAATGTGCCAGCCTTGATACATTTTTAGTCGAATTTTTAATGTCGTTCATTATCAACTAGCCAGGTCAAGATGGCAAATGACATGTGAACCGATTTTTGCAACACCCAGTGTTTGCAGTCGGTCACCACAAAACTGAAAAGAATCAGCCGTATCCGGGGGCCTCTTTTTCAGGCCAACTCGGTATTTGGGGCTACGGTGCTTATTCGGCCACCAAATTCGCACTACGCGGATTGGCTGAATCTATTCAAATGGAGTTGGAGCCATTCAACGTTCGTGTCACCACCGTATATCCACCCAACACTGACACGGAGGGATTCAAGGCGAGCTTGTTCAACCATCTGTTTTTTACCGGAAGTAAACTTGCGGTCGGTCCAGTCAGGATACCGTTCTTCATTCTGAGATTACGATGTGTACGGTTGCCACAACAGCTAATGCAGAATTTATGTCCACTGCGTTCCCCCATCCCCCCACCACATAACGCGATGCAACATACCACCCCACGCCGGCCGCCTTCTTGTTGTGTGGCTGCGGGTTTTTTATGTTGCTCCGCTTATCCACACAACCACACTAATATTTACCAGCGTAAAGGCTGTTTCCAGACAGCGTGGTAGTGATGAATTACGCTGTCCAAAATTATGACGTCAGTAAATTTCAAAATCGGCGATAAAGAAAAGTTAGTTGACTAAGGCACAATCGATCCCTACTAGACCGGGTTTGACAGTGCTTTGCAACCAGTAGATCTCTTTGGATCAGCGATGTGAGCAATTTTATGTCAGTTGTTTATGATGACGCAGCTAGGTCGCACAATATTTGCTCGTTTTTTTTCAGGAAGAATTAGCGGCGATGCCGCCTGAGATTCGCGCCATCAGTGGCACGGCGGGCATATACGATCCGAAAAGTATCGCCAAGGCCGTTATGAGTGATGTTTCACACGGACATGCTGGTTGGGCTTTTTTTGCTGGCGGAAAACTGCTGTGTGACCTCGCTGGTAATGCTGCGCTGACAACCTTTGTGCATTCGCCGTGACGATGTCCTTCCTGGTGCACCGCCCGTGTGAATACAGGTCGAAACAGGCGAAACTCGCAATGCTGTTGCTTAGTGCCACTGTCTGCTTCAGCCACGACGTTCGGTATCGACGGTGCACTGGTCGGCATGGCGACTGCCGGTGCTGCCAGTGAGCCAAGTGTGCTTCGATTTGCTGCACAACTGTTATTTGCTGGTCCGGCACATATGATAGTGGCTGGATCTCAACGATGGTTTGCGTATTTGATCAGACAATGCGATAGAGAAAAGCGCAAGTGATCTATTTGTTGTTATTAGTATGATAATCGGGCTCGTATTGAACTTGGGGGATCAGATCGGTCCTGTCTGATCATGATCATCAGACTTTCTAGTATTGTTTGGAGATTAACTGGTTACTTGTAAGCCCACCGAAGACTAAAGTGCTGCATTGCAATGTTTGTCATGATTTTGGTCGGATAGACTGGAAGTTAGTTGGTTTTATCCAACTCGTTGCGGCCGTTTTGTTTCCAACGGTAATGTTAAAAATTTATTTGTTGTGATTCTGATTTCAATTAGTCACCATTTCAACAATTCTTTTGTTCACTTTGGCATATTTTCTATTCCGGCGCTATACTTCAATGTTCCATGCCTTTGTATCTCGCCTCGTCGTGTTTATGTTGCTCATTTTATTATTAGGGTATTATTATTTGACCTTCATATGAATGTATATGGTGTGAAACTGAACTAAAAATCTATAATAAAGCTGAAATGACAAACAATATTCTCGGCAGTGCAGATATCGATAAAGTTGGAAGACATTTGGATTTTAATGGATATGAACATAATAAATTTGCATGTTCACACGAGTCCATTTTCGATGATATCAATCGCCGGTATGAATTGCTCCAGTCCATTTTGCTCGAATAATGAACGCACCTGAAATGTAATTGGTTGCACAGTCTTTAGGTCGGGTATATCAAACGTCAGTGATCCGAGTTGGTCCCGTCTTGCTCACGTGACTTTGCATGCAGGATATTTCAAGATTCACAAGTGTCAATACGAATGGATATGCTGGTGAGACCATTTGTCTGGAAGCAACTACACTAGTCGAAATCCGTGGCACTATATGATCCAGATAGTGACCTGTCTGGTGACCAAGACACACCGATCCGATCATCAAGCTCAGTACCTGCCTTTGGAGTACAGTGTGGTCCAAAAGTATCTCACCCACCCACCTGCCGCGGTCCATAATGATTGAGATGTATGCGTATCATGAGTGCAGCAGTGAGCCAGTATTTGTCACTGTTTGTCTCCCTGTACACACATGTGAGTCTCGATGTGGCCAATGCTGTGCGCAGAGACATGGCACCCGTGTGACGTTTGGTGGTGCACACGTGACGTATTAGCATTGGTTCGGCCGCGCTGGCACGACCTAGCGTGGGCAAAATTCGATGTTTCATGAAATCAATACGATCTGTTATCCTTTTTTGAACTATTGTGGCCATCTGGTGCATTCACACCGACGATGTCTAACCTGGTGCACCACCCGTGTCTGTGAAAGCAGGACGAAACAGGCCGCACTCACTGCTGCTCATTAGACAGTCTTGGGGTGGTTTTCAGAGGTGTATGCACGCATTCGGTAATCGGGATCGAGATCTGTGGTTTGGCTGAGCATGACAAGTCTTTCATACAACAGATTTGTTGTTTATCAGCTGTTTGGGAACAACGTTATACTTGACAGAAATCAGAAGCACGCTTCAAAGTATACCCAATTCGATACATCACACGACCCAGGAAGTTCCTACCCACAAGTTTTTTAACGATCTCATTTCTTTCCAAACGGAACGAAAGCTAACCATTCAGAATTAGTGCATTGCCGACAATGGGCCTGAGCTCGTTCAGCTGTTTGTTATGTTCGTGACACATCGCCTCCAACGCCTCGCAATCTCCAATCAATCGATCGCATTGCATTGTTGAAACTGATGTTTCATTGGCTAGATTTGTCAGTGTCTCAAATAGTGATCGCACCTTGTCGCGCGTTTGTGTGGTGTTGCATTCACAGCTTGGGCATTTATTGTCACTGTTAATATCGAAGAATTTTGAACATTTCTCGCATTTAATGGCAGACATTTCCGTTTCAATTTGTTCGTATTCTCGTGATGTGCACGCCAAACAATCGCAGTCGAAGTAGTAATCGGTTCTCAATAGTGACTGACGCTCGGCTCGTGGCTCTTTGCTGAACTTCGGCCCGTAACAGTGACCCAGTGGTTGGCCGGCCGAAATTGATTTGATTGCACGAGTCTGAGAGAGGATAAATTTCTCATTTATCAAAATTGGTTGGTTTGGCTTGTTGCCAACGTTCGGTAGTCGTGGTCGCGTTATTGACTGAAGATGTCGGACACCAGTTGACACCGAGGAATACCATCAGATTCGATCCATAATGACGCGGTAGTCTGCTCCGTGTCCTGTTTTCACAGACAGGCGGTGCTCCAGACTGTCCTCAGTACGAAGGCACCAGTTGTCAATGTATCGCAAAAGCACGACGGTATTCTCTCAAGCATTCTCACTGACCTGCATTCTGGCACCCTTGTCAAACACCATGTAGACATTGGGCACACACGAATGGTTGAGTAGCACAGCAACGGGGTAGACAGCTGAGGCTTTGTGACTGTCGACTTCCGTCTTGAAACATTGCTGGATCTCAGGCCTGACCATACGACGATGTTCGAGTATACCTGCGTGAGTGAAGAAGTCACTTTTTATTCCAAATGAAACACAACATTAAACTTGTGAAAACACTCGCAGTTAACATGTGTGTTTTTGTACGGCCAGTGCCTGTTTTATGCGAGCATGCATAAAGCTATAGCGCTCGAGCATGTGTTTTTATGGCCAATGGACCAATGGTCCACTCGCAGGTCTCTCTCTCTGACTGTGATGTGTCTCTCTGACGACAGGTGTCGAGACGACCGCAGTGCAATTGAAATTAACTGAAAGTGCAGAGAGTGACCTTGTCGATTGCGACTCAGTCGTTTCAGCACCGCCAATAGCATCACCCTGATGATTGAAGCACGACGTTCAATGGTCACACTGTCCTCCCAGCCGTGAAACATCATCGGGTTCTTGCCATATTCGAGTTGTTCAACGATGAAGTCGCAGAGCCGAGCCAAACCGGTGGGTTCGCTATCGGATGGCAGAATGATGGTTTGGTCATCATCGTCCAATAATTGCATGAAGGACGCAAAACGATTCGTTGATGTTGAGAGGTCGGTGATCGGGTGGACTGGAATCATTAAATAACCATAATGTAGCAAACAAACGAGGAAGGAGCCGCCAAACTGGTGGACTTTTACCTTTTTGGAAAGGCAGGACCCTGTCAAACTTGGTGACCGGATTAGATCGGTCCCACTTTGATCACAGGGCTTTTTTGTGTTCAGGATATTGGGATCCCCGCTTTATTCTGAGATTTACTCATGCCACTGACTGACCAGCGTAAAAGTTGTTCCTACAGGACATTTTCATACGCCGGTCGAAAAATCATTGGAATCAGAAAATATCAAAATGTCGTTTTCAAAAATGTCACATAACCAAGGCAGTCCAATCCGATCACGAAGTTTACCGCAATCATTGCCTCGACCAACCATTCTGCTGGTCCTCATTATTGTTCACAAATCGTTCATATTCACTCATCAAATCCCGTCTGTTCTGCGTGGCAATAATGCGCAACGCCAGTAGCACCGAATGCACACGCAGTCCCACACATTGCAACAAACGACGGGTGTCACCGCAGTCGAACTGGTGAAACATCTGCCAGCTGGCGTCGCGACACGATTCGCTGCAGTAGATGACCTGGAATAATTGAAGAACCTTTATTTGGTGTTCAGTTCAGTGAATTTTAAGAAAGGTGCCGATCAGTTCATCCGTTTTATATAAGCTCACTCATGATCTTCTCTTGCTGATGGGTATCAGACTTCGTGATCGGATGTGATCTGCCTTGGTGAATCGATTTTTTAATCAAGAACATTTTGAAATTTTCCGAAGGACGTCACGTGACCAAAACAGATCTGAACGAAACCTATCGGTATGTTTGATACCAACCCAAGTAAGTGTCCAACTTCACAACAGGCACCCTAACCATGTCATCGTGGCACTTTTCGCATTTGTACACGTTGGCGTCAGCCTCAATCGGTTCGATGCAATTCTGACAGAAGTACGGACTACACTGGTCATAGACACAATACGCGTACGGCGTTTCGTCCATCAACAACGCACCGGCAGGAATGTCCTCAACAGCGCACAGATGACGACCTAGGACACGAAAATGGGGCATAAATGGGGCACAGAAACACCATAGTATCAAAACTTGGTGATAGGATTGGGTCTGTCATGCTTTGGTCACGTTTTTAGATGAACGCTATTCACGGACACGTGGTGATAAATACCATCAAAAACTCGACCCATGTGAAAGCTGCACCACGACACCTAAACTTTCACACCAGTCAAAGTTGATTTGTCAGGCGTGAAAATCGCTGTTGCAAGAAGTCATGCTGGTCGATATGGAGTCAAAGCTCGTGAAATTTTTTACCTTGCCGCCTATAATACCTTTTTCTGGCGTGTATTTGACAGTAACGACAGACGACATCATGTGACAAGTTGTGCTGGCTCCATGGTACAGTTGATTACTGTAGATGTTGTTGGAAAAAGGCTCAGTGGATTGGGGTTCTGATTCCGACATTTGGTTGATTCAAGAAAGATAAAAAATGATACGAAGTCCCAGTGTTTGACGAGCAATGTGACAGATTCAAATCATTAGAAAAGCATCCGACCGAGCACGACCAAGGTGGCCAAATATTGTAACAATATGCCGCCACTTTTTTATCCGCAGTTTAACAACACAACTGTCGTTTGGTGGTGGTACCTATTGGTACACATTTCAGCAAATGATCTTCTTTCCGCGGGCGACTTAGGTGCCGCGCAGCGCAGAAGCACCAAACGGCTTAGCCTGCAAACAACTTCAGTCTCTGAAAGTCACATTTCTGCTGGCATTGTTTATGTTCAGCCAAGGTAGGTACGCTGCACTGCGCTCGTATTATGCGTGCGATGTTCAACGTACCGTGTATAATTTTGACCTAACGGTGTGCTGTAAGCAAAAATCGGGTACCGGCAGATGTTTCAAAATGCACCAGCCATACATAGGGCAGATTATGGTACCCACGAACCACTGCCACCATATAGTGCCACTGTCAGCCGGACCCCGTGCGAGCGCTAAACTACAACAAGCTAATAACCAGACATCCAGCCAGATATGCGATTGCTAGTACGTCACGGAGAATTCTGAAAGCACCCTGTTTGTTCAAGCATGCTGCAGGGCCAAATGCGGCATACACCAGACTACAAGAAGACACCTTGACGAAACATGTTCTAAACTACACGCAGAATTATCCGACTGAAATGTTGGTACAGCTGCGCTGCTTATGCGTGTTTATATAGTGAGGAGAGGCGCGAGTCAAGCCAAACCAACATAGCAGCATCACTATACGTTAGTGTAGCCAGCATTCACAGATGATATCAACTACTGCAGCATGGACTTAGACACACATAACAAATGCAAAGTCACACCAAGCCAACGGCAGGGCGGGCGGGGTAATGAAAAAATAGCAACGTCTCCGACACCATGAAACGGAAACCATATTACTTTAGCAGATTAGAAGACGCCACGGCACTGACTTCCGGCCCCATGGGATGTCACGCTAAGACGACATAGCGCTCATGGTGTGCTTGTATTCTAGTTGACATTTTTGAGACTGACCGCTGGAGAGGAACAGTCCTAACATTTGGGCCGGTATTTAGCGTCGTGATTGGATTGGATTTTCTTGGACACCTGACTCTTACGCTGATCGAAAGTTGTGGCACCACATCACGGATAGGAATATTCTTGATTAAAAAAGGCAAAATCCGATCCGATCGCAACATAGTTTGATACGATCCGCAACAAACTGATGCGTGCTGTGTCATTTTCCTCGCCCGCACCGCATAGAAAATCCATTTGTCATCTCATCAAAAGAACAAACACAAAAGAACACTTCTCCAACAGAACGTGAGACGAAAACTAACAAACTTTGAAACATAAACAAAAATAGAAAAGAAAAACACCGGAAATAATCTTTGGTCATGGTCTCGAACCGGATGCATACTATCTTGTAACAAACAGTCATTCGCCCATATTATCATCATCATCATCATTGTCACTATGTCGGTCCTGGTCTGGGTCATGCATCAATTCCATAAATGAATCCTGATCACCGCTGTGATGATTCACATTGTCGTCAAGTAGCTGTCCAATAGTCAGTCCAGACAGTGGTCCTGGTCTAAGCCCGGGCTCCGTACTCGTACCATTATGTATTTGGTCGCACAACGACGCGAATAAATGTGGTCGGCACAGATATGTAGTTGCATCAATGTTGCTGTAGGATTGATCGAGTTCCTTTCGCATGTCGCATGAAACATCAGCCTGCACACTGACGTCACTGGTAGCAGGCGGCACACGCGCACTGGCTGAGTTGCGGATTTGGGCTGATAGTCCAGATTCGGGGGCAGTAGGGGACGGGGGCTTGCGAGACGGCGCGAAATTTAGAGCCACCACAACACCTGGAAAATAAAGCTATGTGGGTGCAAATGATCGGTCAGGTCTTGCCTTCCTCACGTGACTTCTTATGTCGCCACTCATTTATACCAACGTGGATTGTTTATTTGATATCAGTGGAAAACCCTTACGATGGTCAAAATTGGTGAGAGCAAATCTCGAAATAACGACAATGCAACATGTGACGTGAGCAATGCGATCACGGTATGCGCTACCAGATATTAGTATTTATGTACATCACGAAACAATGAAGAAAACCTTCAAAACATCACCGCTCTCACCTTGACTTGACATATCGCAGTCATTTTCCGTAGTTTTTGTCTTTGGTTTTTGATAGAAGTCACGTTTGGTCATGAAATCACTTGAAGTTGACTGTTGTCTGACTCGCATGGACTGGTTGACTGCGCTCATTGGTGTCTTGGCAGAAGGAATCGCAAAACTGACATCTAGAATGTGAATTGACCGCCTGTGCTTTTCGGTTGCCCGTTTCGACCGTGTTTCGCAGTAGGATGGCGCACCAGGTCATCGTCGGTACGAAGGCACGACATGACCCCAGTGTGGTAATAGTTGGGACCAGGGCAACGAAGCTGCCTTCGATGCCTGATGTCGACATCAGGCACCACAATAAGTAAAACGTGCATAAATAGAATAAATTCAAAAATTATAATGATTACCCGAATAAACAGGTTGACTAGGCGGAATGACGGTTGCATCGGCGATTGAGGTGTCGACACTGTTGTTTTGTGTGAACGCAGTGCGCTGCGCTTGCGTGCGACGCTCGTGTTCCTGCAACAACAACGAACTATTTTGTGCTGAAATAAAATAAATACAGTATAAGCTTTTATGGCGGAAAAAGTACTTAGCGAATATGCCGCAATTCAGGGCTTCGTTAATGTTGTGTTGGCCAACAACAATATAAACATTGTGTACAAACGTTCCATGGTTCTCACATAAAATCAGTTATTTATTACACGTGCACCCAATCTACGAACGATTCCTAACCGCGAACCAACCGCGAATCTCACCGCATCGGCATACTGTCCCTTCAACGTCTTGACGTTGGTTTCGTGTTGTTCGCGTTCTCGCTGCAGTTCAGTCCTCAATTGTTGTAGCTGTCGTTCGACCGTCTCTTTCTCTCGCGTTCGATTCAGCACGTTTCGCCGCAGAACGTCGATTTCGGCTTGCTTCGATCGCAGCACACCGTCGAGGTCCTCGGACTGAAAATCGACAATATATCTACTTTTCGCATCGACAAATGGAAACATACATCCTAATTTTCTGGGCTTTTTGGACTGTATTACTCATTTCAACCAGCATTAAATTCTTTTAAACCAATACAACTGAAATCCAGTCTGGCGCTCAAACAACAGCGCTGCAACAGCGAAACTTTCTAAACACACTCGGGCTCTCTGAGGCAGTTGAGGGAAAAAATTGTGCTCAACCACGTGCTCTATTGTATCTGCTGTGGACGTTTAGTTTGTATATTTTCTTTATTCCTAATTCTATATCCTTTTTTAGTGCACTGATCCCGCCATCTGTGAACACAAAACGGAGTAATATGTTACTTCATTCAACTCACATTATCGATTGTCTGACTGCTCCCACGCACAGCATTATTATTTACTGTCGTTGGTCGTTGTTGTGAGGCAATCAATAATTGTTGTTGATTGATGGCCGCATTGGCGGCGACACGATTCGGATTCGGCAACAGTCGTTCGGTGGGAAATCTGGCGTGCGGACGCGGGCCGCCGAGCGACGGCTCGACGCGGTTGTCTGCAATCTGGGCATCAATTGTGCGCACATCGTCACATTGCTATACGTATTGTTTCAGATATTTTTCCGGACAAAAAAGGCGTGCATATGGTCGGTCTAAAATTACTTCAGTTAAGGATCGGGATCCGGGGGTACCCGACACCTACACTTTCAAGAAACCCGACAGTTCACAGAGAAGTACGCGACACCCGACGTCACATTTGTGAACTACGTCGACACCCCCGACGATACCCGAGAATATTATACGCTGTCCCATGAACACCCCCCAGCGCAACAACGAGGAGAAATGAGTCCCCGCCCCCCCCACCACCTCATATGAAGGACGGCCACTGAGCTCGTTACTGTAGCTCAGTTGGTATAGCGCCTGGCCAATTGGGAGGTCTGAGGTTCGAGTCATCTCAGGAACATTGTTTGGTGGTCGAATTTCGACACATTTTTGGGCCAAAAGTAGGGAAAATTTTGCAATTTTTTGTATGCCGACACCCCACCGTGCCCAATCCCAACACGTGACTAATTCCCAGTATTTTGCCAGTTCCTGGAAAAATACACGCGTTGCTTTGGCCGCTAAAAAGCCAACATTTTTGCATTCGCAACTATGACCTCAACAACCGAGATTTGATGTAGGTGGCACGCGAAGTGCCTAAAAATGCGCTGCATTCAGTTCCGACCAAACAAGTCCAACAACAAATAAAGTCCAACTAACACAAATGTCTCGGTGGCTGCTGCGACTGCACCACATCAGGCACGGGCATTTGCGACATCTGCTGCTCTAACCAATCATCATCGTCGTCAAACGCGTTGTGCACCGTTTGCACATGATTGCGCACTGGTTGCTGCTCCAGTCGGCAACGTTTCGAGGCCGGTTCGGTCATTTTGAAACGACTGAAAACTAACGAACGACCGGGAGCAAACTTGGTGATCGGATTGGTCTTGACTTAATCACGAGTGATTGTTGTCAGAATAATTCGTGATTCTTATGCCACTGAATGCGTTGGAGCAGCCGTTTGAGTTGTACGTACGCTCATCGAAATCAGCGGTATAAATCTCGAAATACCCTCGTGCTGAACACAAAGGCAAGTGACCAGACCATCGATCCTGTTTCATACTTCATACTACAACCAACGTTTCAGCTTTCAGGGATAACAAACATTTGGAACGAGATAAACAACAACAGTGGTCATCAGCGTGTAAACCGCTTTTCGTGCAGTCAAAATACTGTGGCACCAGCTGAATTACTTTTACTCCAACTGCAACCAAGCAAAAATTTACGATGCATCCCCTAAGAATTTGCCATAGAGTTATGATGGGGTAACGAAGAATATCTATCATTATGTGCTGCACACAACAAAACATGAAACACAAATAAGAGAATTGTCACACAAAATGAGGAATTATTATTATTTTTGAAAGATCACAGTTTGGTTGATTTGCTGATGAAAAGGCACTGATATTGCACGCAAATGCAGCTATACCCAAAATTTGATAAATAATAACTTGATTGAATTGCTAGCGAAGCACACAAAATATAAAAGTTCTATCCAAGCATGGCACAACGGAACAAAAAACAAAATATTGGTACTGAAAAAGTCACCAGACCATGAGACCATTGCAAAAAGTTTAGGAATGTGAACGACCAAAAAAACGCAAAACCTAACATATACATAATGCTAATTGAGTCGTGACGTGAGTGCAGAAAAAGCGCAGTGAATAAAGTATTCGAGAGAATTTTTGACAATTTCAATGTATTTACATGCCGGTCTTATCCTCGGCTTCAAAGAATTCCAACGGATGCGCAGGTGGCATATCATCGCGTTGATCCATCATTAATTCATTTGTCTCCAATTCCTCCTTGAAATATTTGGCCGTGATCTTTAGGCCATCCAGCATCGATACCTGTGCACGAATTGTTATAGCTATTATTTGGTTTAATTTTAACTCCCGTTCTGGTTTGATGAATCTTTGAGCCAGCGATCTTCATCAAACTTCGTGGTGGTTGGTCTTGTCCCGTTTTAGTCCACAAGACATATTGCACTTATAGCTGACTTAATTTGCCATTTATGAACCGCTTTCACGTCGGTTAAAAATAGTCGTCAAAAACGTCGCATTAGCTGTGACTAGCGACTGCTGACAAGATTGATACGGCACAGTATACAGCATCAGTTTTTCATTGGTAGATCAAAGTTGCATTTTGCACATGAAACAAAATTGTCTGGAAAGTACACAACACAACGAAAATTTTGCTTGATTTCGCCCAACCCTTGGTTTCCATCCGAGCAGTTCGCCTGCTTTCTTGATATCCGGCCGCCGCTGCTGCGGATCATCTTGTTGTTTTTCGACGTTCTTGATTTTACTTGAACTTTCTGGAAAAACGAAAAAAAGATCCTTCACAATCTTTGGTAATTTAACAAAAACCTGTCTAACTAGTCAAATCCTTGATGATTTCCGCGAAATGCATGATTGTATGTTCTTCGGGGTTGCCAATATTGACCGGGGTGCTCACGTTGCTGTTCATTAGTGCCACCATACCCTCGACTAGGTCGGACACGTATTGGAAGGAGCGCGTTTGCTTACCCGAACCGTACACCTGCAAACTTTTCTTATTTTCGGGTATATTTGCAGATTTACTGGCGACACTCATTGTCTCTTCGACTTGCGCAAAACTTGGACCTGTAGCGTTAATCAAGGACTTTTGCGCTGTTCGCAGCAAATCGCGACGGGCACTGAACACAAAACGTCCCTTTACCAAGGGCAGAAAAGACGGCTCAAATTATGAAACTCAACACCGCCCAACCGGCATCATAAAATTCAACAAGCAAACAGAACGAACGGTGATGTCCTTATTCTGCAAGGCCTGCAAGATGAAGTTGCTGACCACACGGCCATCGTGCATGTGCATTCGCGGGCCGAATGTGTTGAAGATGCGTGCAATTCGAATCCGCACTTGTTCCTGTGAAGAGATACCCTCGTTCTGAAGCAGAAAACACCAAAAAATAAACCGAAATCCACAAACAGCTGCACTGTAGTGGCTGGAGGGATCCCCCCTAAGGGTATCTATCTCGAGTCAACCCTTAGGGGGAATGGGGGGAAGGGTCGAGCCGACCCCAAAGGGTATCTCGAGTCAGCAGATTCATGCTTTTCAAGCGCAAAAATAGATGTTTTTCGACCCCCTAAAGACCCCTTCGAACCCCTAAAGACCGCGCACTACCCAAAAATGGTCATTTTACGCTAATTTTCGGGCAAAATGTCAAAAAGTGCCCATTTTAGGCCAATTTTGCAGTAAATTGCATGCAAAAAATGGCTTTTTTCGGCTTTTGACGGACCTAGGGGTATCTTGGGTAGCCTCTGAGGGTATCGCGAGTAACTCCGAAACCTTCCCCCCATGGGGTATCTTGGGTCGATTGGCACTGAACACCTGTATGTATCAAACTTGGAGATCGCGATCAGTCCAGTTTGACATCTTGGCCTTGGCCACTTCACTTTTCGTATAACGACATGTAGCGAGGTTTATTGATGCCATTAATCCGACGATGTAAAAAGTTGGTTCTGCGACACGCCACAGCTGACGGACTTTTACACTGTTCGAAACTGGCGGCATCAATAAGTTTCGAAATAACACAAATCAGACCAGCCACGTATCACAATAACACAAACAGTGATGAGACAAAAGGCAATAACTTGCAGGTAGTAACCAAACTTAGTTGCTTTGGTCATAATTACCTGTTTCTGATAAGCGACCATAAGAGCTTCAGCCACTCGTTTTCCCTCATCATAACAGGCGCGAGGGCCAACAGGATTGACATGACCCCAATAGGTCTCGGGCTGAGGGTGCACCTCTGGATCACCATAGACCTCGGAGGTCGAGGCAAGAAGAATCGTTGATTTAGTGCGACGTGAAAGACCTGGAATTTTGAATTGAATAAGATTTTGGAAACCCCAACAGATAGTTGGCCTAATTTTATAAGAAAACCTTAATAAAAAAACGCACCAAGCATATTGATTGTGCCAAGTACGTTTGTCTTGATTGTTTTCACCGGATTGAACATGTAATGAGGCGGTGAGGCAGGCGAGGCAAGATGATAGATTTGATCCACTGAAGTACAAAATGAAGGTTTTTCAATATTGTTGCACTCTTCACAAAGAGAGGGAGGTTTGGTCAACCTTCGATGAAGAATGGGTTTACAATATCGTGATGAACGAGCTCGAAGTTGGGATGGCCAATCCAGTGCTCAACATTGCGACGACGACCCGTAAAGTGATTATCCAGCGCAACAACCTAAAAATACAGGCCCGTATCAAATTCGGTGATCGGACACGATTCTCTCCAAGACTACATGGTGGCAACATCGCCAGCACCGAATGTAGATATGTTCCATAGTGGCTCGTTGCAACAAACTCAATGGTCGGAAAATGTGCAGCTTTGCCTTGATTTGCCAGAATCAGAATGCACGCACCAAATCCGATCGAACGAACCTCGTGACCAGCTTTCATCAAATGATCGACCAAATGCGATCCAACGAAACCGGTGCCCCCGGTGATGAGAATTCGCTTACGCTCGCCATAATTCAGATATTTCACGTTCGGGTACGATTTTGGCCTGAGAAATTGAAGAGCTGCCTGTGACCAGACTACAAAAAGGTAGTGCAGGTTTTTTTCAATTTATGAAACCCAATGAATAAAAACTACCAACGTCGACGTTTGCACGGAAGAAGCCTTGATTTGTTCGATTTGTTTCTGCAGTTCCTTGACCTGTTTCTGCAGGTCCTCCAAAGTTGTAGTCCCTGGCGGTCCAGCTTTGATCCCTCTATCATCCTTTACACTGGTGACAGCTCCCTGATCGTCAGTAGCTGCTGGCGGTGCAGCCACCGGCCTTGTGGATTCGTCCTCTTGCTTCACTTTTGGAATTTTGTTTCCATGATTTGTCTTTGTTTCTTCGTTACTCGTTTCGACCGGTTGTTTTTTATGTTGATTCGTCGAATCGGTCTCGGTCTGCGCCGGTCGTGCGTCTTTCACTGCCGATGCCTTCATATCATTCGCCGGCTCGCCACCGCTACCAAGCGAACTGAACGAGACTGAAACAGCATAAATATTGACATTTTGCGTCATAATATACTTATACTTGGACATGGAGAGCACAAAATGGAACTCCCGCCGCCACTCACACAGCGTGAATAGAACGGCACCGAGCAGGCACCAGTTTATGCATTGTCTCATTGTGACCAGGCGAATATCGAACTCGACCATTCGTTGGTACCAAACCGTATTGCGTTGTGTTGTTTGTTGTCCTCGACCATTTATCGGATCCTCAATATCACCTCCGCCGGCTGTCGCTCTGTCCCTCTCTGATTGTCTGGATTGTCGATTCGTTTTTATAGCACCTGACGAGTCGATTGTCTTTGTCGCTTTTGTTGTGGCGGCCTTTTTGCGACGGCGAGCCCCAATTTTGATTTTTGAATGTTTCACCGTTTGGGTGTGTTTTTAAGCCAGACTAGGCGAACCTGTGGTGCGGTGAGCTGTGCCCAGCACGGCAAACGAAACCGAACCAAATCCCTGAAATTATTCCGCCCAGTAGGTCAGTAATTTATACGTATTTTCAATTAAGTTACCACAGTAGTACTAAAGGATTTCAGAAGGCCGAAACATGGTCCCACCCAATCAGTGTAGTTCCTGGGGGGAAATAGTGGACCCTGCCTCGACGGGGGGAAGACCGGAATTCGGTTAAAAGTCACTTTTTGAGGTGGAAAATCTGACCTATTTTTGCCCCTTTTAGAAAAAAAATTTCATAGAAAGGGTATTTTGGCGACTTTTGAGAGCAGAGCATTGGCCCAACAATCACAACTTTTAGGCCTAAAAATGCCTATTTTAGGCAAAAATTGGGGGAGATAGTGCACCCGGCCGGAGGGGGCGATAGATAGTATAGCACCACCTGAGGGGGGGAGAGATAGCGTACCCGACCCCCTCCCCCCCAGGAACTAGGTACACTGGTGTACCTTAGGGCGAGACCCACCCCCGCCCCAGGAAAGGGACTCCACTGTCGAGCCGGCATTTTGGACTTTTGGCTCCCGAGCCCCCAAATATCGCGATAAACCCAAACACCCGCCGACACCTGTCCTTGGAAGAGGCCGACGCCAGAGGTCGCAATCGGGCCGGCCCGACCTCGGACCGGGCCGGGCTGCGATTTTGGGCTTTTGGCTTGGGCCGGGCCGGGCGCCCCGGCCCGAAGCTTCTGAAGTGACTTATTTTACTGGAAAACTTAAGATTTTTTTTGTCAAAAACACTAAAATTTCTGACGGATTCGGCAAGTAAGTGATCAGTATTGTTATTGTCCAGTGGTGTAGCTACCCAGGCGGGGCGGCAACCTACTGTACCACCAAAAATGTGGGGCGGCAACCAGTGTAGTGGCAGGCCCATGTGTGGGAGGTAAGTATGATGCGGGGTTGGGACCGGAAGCGTGAGAGCGAGAGGTATGATTTTGGTCACCCAAAAAGGCGAAAAAACACCGTTTTTGTGATACAATTTTGGCCAAAAATTGAGGTAAAAATAGTACTTTTTCAAAATTTTCGCCGAAAATCGCCTAAAAATAGGTATTATGGGTGGGTTTGCGCGCGGAGCGCGCGATTTTTGGGAAAATAAGGTCGAAAAACACCGATTTTTGCCTTAAAAAGGTATAAAGTTGCTTGTGAGAGGTATGATTTGGAGTTGTGAGAGGTAAGTACTCAACCCCCCCCCCCCCAACCCCCCCTCGGGTTTTGTGGTAGGTAAGTACTGAGAGGGGGGGGTAACCCCCCCCCAGCCACTACTATGGCGGCAACCTACACTGTACCGGCCGCTCTCACGCTTCCGGTCCCAACCCCGCATCATACTTACCTCCCACACTGTTGCCGCCCCTCCCCTGGTACAGTAGGTAGGTTGCCGCCTGCCGCCCCACCTAACTTTTCACCCAAAACATTCATTTTTGGCTTAAAATTGCATAAAATTAGCATATTTGTCTGCAAATAAGAGAAAAATCGCGCGCTGCGCGCGAAATTAGTGTTTTAGGCCACATTTTCTTCAGTACTCAGACATAAAAAATTTCGGTTTCCAGATGACCCCCCAAGTGGTACGACCCCCCCTAGCTCGGCTGGTACAGTAGGTAGGTTGCCGCCCCGCATTTTGGGTCAGTGTAGTTCCTGGTCCGAAGGGGGAACAGGCGGTACCCCCCTTTTTTTCGGAGGGGGAACAGACGTACCCACCTGGGGCGGGGGAAGGGGGGGGAGGGACCCGGAAGGGGCGGACCCAAATTTGGAGAAAAGTCATTTTTTGAGGTCGAAAATTTGGCTCATTTTTGCCCCTTTTTGGAAAAAATCTCAATAAAAAGGGTATTTTGGCGATTTTTGACGACATTGACCTAAAAATCACTCATTTTATGCCTAAAAATCAGAGGTGGGAATCGGGCCGGGTTACCTCGGCCCGGCCCGGCCCGACGAGGTCCGGGGGTCGGCCCGGCCCGGCCCGACAGTTCGGGCCGGGAAGTCCGGCCCGGCCCGGCCCGACTTGGAAAAAAGTCGGCCCGGCCCGGCCCGGCCCGATTTTCTCGGCCCGACTTTTTCTGATGATATTTTGAAGCAATTTTTTGGTGCAAAAATTACTGTTTTTTGGTTTAAAAATACCTGATAATCATGGAAGTCGGTACTAATTTGCAGAATCGCGAGAAATTTTGGCAAATTTAGCCTAAAAAATCACGATTTTTTATTGAAATTCGATGATGTCGGGCCTTTTCGAAAAGTCGGCCCGGCCCGACCGTTCGGGCCGGAAACCGAGGTCGGGCCGGCCCGATTCCCACCTCTGCTAAAAATGCCTATTTTAGGCCAAAATTTGCCTATTTTAGGTAAAAATTGGGGGAGCAGACGTACCCGGAGGGGGAACAGTGGGGCAGGCGTACCATGGAGGGGGAACAGACGTACCCGAGGGGGGACCCCCCTCCCCAGGAACTACACTGTTTTGGGTGGTACAGTAGGTTGCCGCCCCGCCTGGGTAGCTGCCCCCGGCCCGGAGGTCGGGCCGGCCGGGCCGGGCCGGAGATCTGGGGGCTCGGGCCGGGCCGGGCCGGCCAAAACCCGGCCCGATTGCGACCTCTGGCCGACGCCCAAACACCCAAGCAGCCGACACGTGACGGCTCATTTGATGTTTCGGTTTCATTTCTTTCAATCTCCATTTTCGAAATTCCTAGTCTGTGTTTAGGCTTTTGCGAGAGCGCCAAATTAAAAGTTGAAGTTGACACCTACACCGGCCCTGCCGCAACGGTACTCCTCGTTTTCACAGAACAAACTAAAAAATCATCAGAAAAATGGTCAAAAAATTGGGCCGAACCGAGTTAAAAGCAAAAGTCAAAAGTGCAACAAATGAGAAAATTTCTTTTTCATTGACTCACCACGGCCCGGCCAGATTCTGAAATGTTTTGTGCGATGCACCGAAAGCACACATTCCAACGAAAGAAGATTGGTGAATCGACGACAATGCTAGCAATGTACACCCCACGCCCTGGCTCTGGCTCGGGGATTATGTCCTGTTTGGAGCCCCGGCCTTCAGTTCAATACAAGGATTATGACTGATGTTGTTTGCTTTTGGCCGCTCCCCAATTTCAAAACCAATATAAGTTATTAGATTCCTGACCTTTCGTTCCGTCAAAGTAGAATCATCAGATATTGGCCCGAATTCTCGAAAGCGCCACCGCCACCGGGACGGCGGTTGCGCAAAAAATGTATTTGAGATAACGCACGCTCTCCACCTCGGTGCGTAAATTCCCTTTTACTCCCCCAATGTGCGTGCGTTGAACAACGCTGCTGGTCACGTCGGCACGCACAACAAACTGAGGCGGCCTGTGCTGATCGTCAGCCTCAGCCGGCTGGAAATTGTCATCATTGTGTTTGGTGCAGGTGCGCTGAATCGAAAACTCCGGTGCTTGGTATGCTGGTATGAAAAAACCTCCAACATAAAACCTCCAACATGCATGTTTTGCCCATCTCTCAAGCACTGAGAACAAGAGGATTGAATAAAGTATTGTGTCATCTACAACCAAACGAGTGCCAGCATTGTCCATGTTACATAGCCAGGTCTTCACCGTATTGTCGTTTTCGTGGTCATCATTCCTCTGAAGCGTGCAGCATATCTAAATTGTTTTGCAAACACTTTCGAGAATTCACGCCAGTTTCATCTCATCTGATCGGGAAATATTTTTACTCCGGTGACACATGTGGAAATGTGCTCAACCTTGAACACAAAAACTTGTTGTATTGGTCGCACAATGACTTTATAAGAATTTGTCAATTTTTTTTCCTCAGTCGTAAAGCGGGACAGTGACGGGGCAATGACGTTGCGTTGCATGATCGCACACAAAGTATGTAGTAACGAGAATGTTTCAGACCTGCGGCAACGTGGTTGATCTGCTAGATTATTTTTAGCTGAAAATGTTTTGTGAGAATCACAAATAGCACAGTGGTTAAGAGTGATTGAACGTGAAAATCAGGATAGATTTGATGAATTATTATATGGTCATTGTGCGACCAATACCAATTAATCTATACAGAAATTGAGATCGCAGATCAGACGTTGATTTCGGCGCTGGGCGA
The DNA here is from genome assembly GCA_030248065.1 of Rhynchonema sp. JSB1_4. Classification (NCBI taxonomy): domain Eukaryota; kingdom Metazoa; phylum Nematoda; class Chromadorea; order Monhysterida; family Xyalidae; genus Rhynchonema; species Rhynchonema sp. JSB1_4. The sequence continues at coordinate 65,620 of JASAMV010002310.1, forward strand.
TGTTGTTATCATGCCCATCGCACACGATTGAGGCTTGTCATTCATGCTGGTTTTAAGCGCACCCGCCAGGTATTATGTGTATAGGCTGGTTTAAATCTAGTCACTCTAGGTTAAGAATGCACAGGAAATCCAATGTAAACGGACCTCAGTTGGACTGAAAGTCGGGTATCAGAGGTTTTCAAACAAGGGAATCCGAATATGTTGTATATTTTGGCATAATGCCACGTTTCTGGTCCAAGAAATACAGGCACGTCATCTGGTTCCGACCTTGATTGGGTGCTATTTCTGGGACCCAATGTACACGGACCGAAAAATAGAGCCGATATTCGGATTCCCTGTGTCAGAAAATACCTGATGACAACTTTAGGGCAATTGAAGTTCATTGTACATGCGTGCGTATTAGCTGTGGTGTTTGTATCATCTATGGTACAAAATCCCTGCAATAATTTTTTTCTATGTGATACTGCCGATGTTTGCAGTGACCTATTATGGTCCAATGGCACTTACCGTTTGCTGATAATTTCCAATCATATTTGCGACATGTGTTGGAGCAGGAATAAAAACGACTGAGTGTGTCGCATTAAAAACCCCAGTCAAAATTATAGGGGATATCTGAACGTTCACTGCAGTTTGACCAATCTCACGAGACGACAACACACCCAATTTTATCACTCAATCGTGATGTTGTTCACATTTATGGCTTATCGAACCATCAAGAGAACGTCATCGTCAATATAAATATTTCGCCTAAAATCCCGACGTGAGTTAGTGCATGAGTGCAACAAGTGCAGCGCAGCCATCGACATGGACTACATACATCTGGTTGTTGTTTTCTTGCAAATTTGTGTCCGGCGGCGTCTCGAAAGGGCGCGCGCTGCTCAAGTGTTGCCGCTGTGCTTGTCTTGGACACCGACGTTTATCACGCTCACACTGGAGCAGCGGCCAATCAATAGAATCAGGCTGTCGGCCCTCAAAACACAGACGCGCGCGCGAATAACTGTTGCGGCCGGGTGCAAAAAAACGTGTGCGCCGGACCCTGTGGCGGTACCCATGCGCCATTTTGATAATGTGTCGTTGCCCAACATCGCTCTCTACGAGGCAATGAATTTACGCACACACTCACACATGGTTGCTGACCATTTGCATGTCATCACACCTGTCTGCGTGTGTGTGCGCACTGCTAATGACACACAAGTGCACCATTGAGACTGCCAGTCCAGATTTAGACCGTTCAGCCACCCAACGGTGTCTGGATGCATTAAATGACGAACACACAAGTATATTTATAAGTGCACATGATGAACAAGACAACAATCAAGCCGCGTTATCTTGACTCGACGAGCAAGCACGACATAACACATCAGCGCCATATTGTGTTGCCGCGGGCAAGTTTGCCTTGTGCCACTGCGTCCCCGCATGATGTCGGCATTCGCGGCGTATTTATCTGACAAGTGCCTCATGCCCGCACCATGTGCATGTCGGCTGTATGTACCTTGCTTGCACGGTTGCATGTGCGGGCGTCTTGTTTGCGCACGCTTGACGCTATGGTGCCTCGTCGCGTACTCAAGAAGCCGCGGTGCTGTGGCCGGCGAGTAAAGGCATCGCACGACGATGAAAACGAGTGAAAGTATGCGTATGCATGTGCGTACTGTATGTGTGTACTGTATGTATATGTGGTCGTGTGTGCACCTCGCGAGCGAGCGACTGTGCTTTTTATATTATGACAGTACACCCGGAGCTGCTTCGGGATCATATCAACTACACACGAGCGCGTACAGGCACATGGCAGTCACTGGCAAGCAGCTATATCATGTTCAGTTTACGTGTGCGTGTGTGTGTGTGTGTCTTGGTTGAAGGCAGTAGCACCAGATGCCGTCATAGTGCATGCTCGGTTGGTTATAGCTGCGAAAGACGGGTGACTTTGGCTCACACACACACATGAGAAGTGCTAGCGAGCTGCGCGAATTTCTGCGTTGCACCATCCGTCTGCCTGGCGAAGCACATGACCATACATGCACATGCAAATGCTCGGTGGTCGACTTTTGGTTTGTAGCGAAGCACACATGCACGTGTGCCAGTTATGGCTGTCTTGTTAGCACGACCCCATTACTTTAATTCACGCGCCTAAGCATGTGGACAGAGAGAGACCACAGCGCGCGCTTGCTTTTTGTGTGAACATTTTTCACTGAACACATACATGTGGGCACGTGCATGCGCTCAGTCAGCTGTTGCTCAAAGCGATTGGTTCCCTTGCTGCCTGCTGCCACATAGATTGAGACACAAGAGGCTTGACCCCACACGGGGGTGCAAGCCGGCCATGACTGTTTTTTCAGCCATAAGTCCTAAACACAGACTGGACTTATGCTTGACGAGCCAGTCAAAGTAGCCATACCGACGACGACGTTATGCTGTGCCCATATGGTGGCCGGCCACCCCTTTTTTAGGCAAATATCTGCCAAAAAAGCGACCAAGTCTCGCCGGAGTAAGCCCGGTATCTGCAGATGCAGTATGCATGTACATACATGTCCCAAAAGCAACATGCAATACAATAATTTGTTTTGATAGGCTATAGCTAGCCGCATGCTGCTACTGCCGATTTATGGAAGAACTTTTTTCAAAACTGTAATGTACATTCGGCTCCTTGAGTTAGTCCGCTTTGGCTATGGTTTTTTATTAGCTACTGGAGCGTGGGACTAAATCGGACTCTTGTTGCAACGTGTTCAACCGTATGTACCTCTTATTTTGTCCGATTTCAAGTTCTGATCTAATCAGCCGGACTACATGTTTCTTAACCCATGCAGTCCATCAATCAACTTTCGGGCCGCAAGTGTAACTCTTTCAGCGCGCATACAACATGCTTTTTGAATAATGCTTCGCTTCGTTTCTTGAATGCGCTGCGCTTGCTTCGACTCTGTGAATATAATCGGATCGTCGCAAGACGATGCGTTGGAATTAGGGCTCGCGCGGGAAATTTTTTTGAAGGACGGGAAAAGCTGGGGAAATTTCCCGTTTTCTCCAAGGGTCCGGGAATTCTAACGGGAAATGGAAGTTTGGAATTTTGAAGGACGGGAAATGTCGCGGGATATGGTTTTCAGAATTTTGAAGGACGGGAAATTGCGGGAAAAGGCCTATTTCCCGCGGGAAATTTCCCGCGGGAAATGCGGGAAAACGGGAAATTTCCCGCGGGAAATGGTGATATTTCCCGCAGATTTCCCGCGCGAAATAGGAATTTCCCTTAAATTTCCCGTCGAAAATAGGAATTTCCCGTAAATTCCCGCGGAAAACAGATATTTCCCGTAAATTTCCCGCCCTAGTTTTTGGTTTGAGAAGTTAGTAACGCAATAGCTTTCCGCTATAAGCGTTCGTTTGATGTTTTAAAAAGTAGATGACAATTCCTGTTGTCTGTTGATATAAACAAGGGCACTCAAAGGTGAAGTTGCCCTTTGGAGGATGAACAACGACCGTATAACAGTATTTACCAAGAATTCAGGCCCGTTCATGCTGAGACACGTTCAAGCGAGTAAAGGCGAGACATTTTAGGTGTGAAAGAATTCAGGGTGATACGGTATGGTCTAAGACTGCAAAGTATGGCTGGTTTGCTTATATTCTAGTTACACACACATGCCATTAAATCCGTGAATTTCTTGACTGATCGGTTCAGTGCGTGAGCCGCTAATTGTTAAGTCAATTGCTCAGGGTCGTGATTGTCATGAACAGGTCTGAAAAAGACAAAAAGTCTATTTCCAGCCCATACTGAAGAAGAAAAGCCAACAAAAGATGATGTGATCGTTTCGATTTCCCGTTTCCCGCGGGAAATTTCACGGGAATTACTGACGGGAATTCCCGCGCGGGAAATGGCCGAAGGACGGGAAAAAGCGGGAAATGGCCGATTTCCCGCGGGAATTTTCAGGCACTATTTCCCGCGGGAAATGCCACTATCAAAAATATTTCCCGGGAAACGGGGACGGGAAATTTCCCGCAAATTTCCCTCCCTCCCGCGAAATTCCGCGGGAAAAAAATTTTCCGCGCGAGCCCTAGTTGGAATTACAACAGGCTATGCACCATCAAGATGATTCATCGCAGTTGATCGGTGTGCTGAACCTTTTGAATCTTTGGTCGTAAATTCTAAGGTTTTTGGCCACGTGAACCTCTGTTTTTCATGAGTTTCTCGAAAGTCATTGTGTTGCGAACATGAAATTTATGACTGATCTTGTTCTGTGCGATCGCGACTCCACACGCTGTATGATTGGTTAGGTGACTGAAAATCAGTATGCTTATGGAATTCAAGCATTCGAAAGTTCTGTTCACATAATTCTACGTGACGTTCTTCGTCACACGACTGATGTTAACCCAACATTCCGTATGTGTGACCCCACAAATAATGTGTTTCCACCATCTAAAAAAATTAAAGTGACTTAGGTAAGCTTTCAGGGACCAGCTAATATTGTGGCTAACTGTACATAAAGTAGCGAGAAGACAATCGAAACTCAGCCAGCCGGCGAAATGCATCCAATCATACAATATATTGCCAATCATTCAACAACAAGGGCGGCCAGCAGTGCGTGAAACATCAGCATGGAGTTCGGCGGTGCCAGCAACCAGACAGCAGCGTTGTTGGCAGCCGAAACGTTGACGCACGCGCACGATCATGATGATGCGATGACGATCACGGTCACCGGCACGGACAATGACGCAAAGTCGGATTTGTGGCAACAGACGCTGCAGGTGGGTGCGGCTGCTATTATTTTGGGACCTTGGAGGGCATCCGGGAATTCGGGCCCTATGCTGCAGGCGCGCAGGGTTTGCCCTCGGTAAGGTCAATGTTGAAAGCAGGCACTACGACTAGGGTTGGCTAACTATACGCGCTGTCAAAGCAATGTCAAGTTTTTGCTTCGACCATATCTTACGATATGGTTGAAGTACGAGCTTCGACCAGAGCACAACTTCTTTCCCTGCACATAATGAACAAGTTTTTACGTTGGTCAAAATTACTGCTGGGAGTATAATCTTTGCTTTGGGTGTTTGGCTCAACCGTTATCGTAATTACACATACAGCTCTCGCCTGCAAGCTCGATTACGTCTCCAGACCAAAAAGCGGTTGCGGTATTAAATCGTCCTCCTACTGTAAACTTGAGTCTGCCGATATGTACATATTTCTGTGCTCTGTGGTACACTGAGGTCAATGGGTCACCGCTTGTAAATTCGGAATGTGATGTTTGCTGTTATGCAAACCGAGTTGTTAACCTTGGGATCGATACGATAACAAATACTGTATTTGCCAAGTTTGAGAGCATGACGACTTACTAAGGCTATGCTTTGTGATTGGGGGTTTCAATTCCACGCAAAACTGCTACAGTTGCGCTTGCCCTCAAACTTTTCGCCCCAATATAGCAGACATAACTTCTTCAAGCTTCACAAGCACACAGCTGCAAAAAGTAAGAAGTCCAGGCTTCATTTTGCTCAAGATTCTCTGGACAGGTACAGTAACTATGTAACATCTGTGCCACCTGAGAATGTATGGCATCTAATGACGCAAATCCGCCCCTGTCGTGCCCTTGTTTATATGGTTGGAGTACCTAGATTCACTGAACGGGAAATGAGAATAATATATTAGTGCGGTGATGCATAGTGGGGCTACAGGTGCATACTACGACTGAAAGAAATGTACAGTACCGGACACCACAGCAAGCAAACAAACACGTCTTCTCATTTCCGAATCTAATGGCTAAAGTCATTCAGTGTTGCCTAAACCTCCAGAGCTCAATGCTGTTTAGCGAATGCGTATTTTTCCACAAGTCACCTCCCGAAACAACCACACAGAAAGCACCATTTTTCAATACCATCTGTTCGTTTTGCTTCGATTCAAGGCTATTTATTTGCCCTCATTGCAAAACCAACAATTGGGCAGATCACATACAAAGGTTAAGCGGAAGCAGTCGTGGTGACATTCCTGATCCTGGAATTGGTGAAGCTGTGCTACGACTTGGCCTTGGAAAAGCAGGGGCGAATTCTCTCAATATCGCCAAACTGTGCCAAAACCCAATGCCCCGATGTACAATATCCCGGACCGCGAGACATAAAACTAATCGCCTGCAAACACCAGTCTCCTGCAATCTCAGGTGCTTTGCGCATGGTCGAGCGAGCGACTGGAAAATCGTGTTTATGTGGTGTACCGTAAAACAATCGTAAAGCACACCGCAATCTGTGTGCATGTGCGGATATGGTACGGCACCACAGAATTCATTAGCACCAAACCGGCGAACGGATAAATAACACCGCCATCGCACACATCCAAAAACACCCTCGTGCCCCAAAAACTGCTGTTGCTTCGTTCGGTCGTTGCGAGTGAATTTGCGTGTGTGCGAGTGAGTGAGCATAACGAATGGCGACGGCATTGGCGCACAGGATCAGCATGACTTCGGCCAGACATCGACGTTTTCTGTTCGACTTTTTCGAGAAACACCCGCCAAACAGACTCGATTCGCCGACCACCGGTCGCAAGTACAATCACATGCTCGAGAAAATACTCGAACCGCAAACCGAGGCCGATGTGTCCGCCCGGGTCAGACAACGTCGCGACACGTTGAGACAACGACGCTCGCAGTCAACCGGCGTCCATCAGGCCATGTCGATTCGGTCAAGGCCCGATCGTATCACCGACCCCTTACTGTCAATGACTGCTGCCAAATTTCAGCCGACCCTCGATTCCGATGACACAGGAGGTCATGATGATGCACGGGGCACCGTCGGTGCGCTCAGCCGTGGCCTCTTGGCTCCATTGCAACACCAGATCTGTGTCGACAAACAGGCCATTAACGTGGTTGTAAGTGCCCGTGTGCTCGTTATCATGTCAACCACATAATTTTATAATCGTCCTTTTTGCTCGCAAATACCGTCTCATCAAGAACAATTTTCGCAGCATAAAAGCGTCTTTCGTGTGTCTAGTGTGCAACCCCTGAACCACATTGAACTTTTATATGGTGTGACGCATGTGTCCTGGTTGCTGCAACATGCAGTTGTGTTCACTATACGTCAAATGCGAGCCAGCCCGATTTTGAAACAAGTCGACCCAGAAAACATCATGATGAGCCTATGTACGCCTATAATTTGAAGTCCATATAGTTTTGAAGTTGAATATGGAGGAGTCCCATTATCAGCATGAAAAATCTCCCATATTTCTTTAGTTAACAGTGATCAGCATCAAAGCCAGTTTTCTCAACAACTCCGTTGCGAACGACTGTGTGCTGTGCTTCAATGATTCAGAAAAGCCGCGCGGAATGATTGATTGGCGCCTATTACCAATGTTTCCCATATTTTCCCGCCATTTAGTTCCAACATGTGTGTCCAGACGACCTGTGCGTGCCCTTTATCGTATACTTAATACAGTAACCGGCTACCGTAACCCCTTACCGTAATCCCATTATCATTGCAGGCAGCTGTCGCGGCCAACGCACAAGCTCAGACCAACCGAAAGCGCAATCAGCAGAAACGGCCCGTGCGGCCACAGCAGACACAGGAACGACCAGAGGACGCGCTCTTCTGTCTCACACTCAAGAATCCGTTCCGAAAAGCGTGCATAAGCATAGTTGAATGGAAGTTGGTACACTTTTGCAACTATACTTTGGGTATTACCGGCAGCGCCCATGTCCGTCATTTTTGAGTCCGTATATGATATCAAACTTTGTGATCATAATAAAAACAGGAACCAATCAGCCTTGGTCACGTGACTTTTTCAAAGTGCGCTTATTTATTGATTTACTATATTTTTGAGTAACAGAAGAATTGTTCCCAGATAGGTTAACCACCAACTAAAACTATCGCCAATTGAAACTAAGAGGAACCAATATAGTCACGCGACAATCGTATCCCATTCGGTTATCACATTCACTATCATTTAGTTGATGTTTCATTCTGCTTACAGACCATTCGAAGCACTCATTCTGCTGATGATTTGTGCCAACTGCGTCGCGCTGGCCGTCTATCGTCCATTCCCCAACGCCGATTCGGTACACAGCAATTACTTATTGGTGAGCAGAGGAGATTGCGGTAGCTGTTGGTTGCATTAGTTCTTGTGTGGCATAAAACACTGACGAATCTTTTTTAATTTTCTAAATGATCTGCTTTGTTGCCTGCTTTTTCTCAGGAGCAAATCGAGCTTGTCTTTATCGTCGTGTTCACATTGGAGTGTTTCCTCAAAATCATTGCCTACGGTTTCGTCATGCATCCTGGTGCCTACCTGCGCAACGCATGGAACATACTCGATTTCGTTATTGTCGTCATCGGGTGAGTACACTGTTTTTTATTCAGTCCCTCATGTATAAACATGCGGTTGTACTTATAGCGCATGCCACAACATATGATAGATAGAGACATCCTCGTTGAAGAAAGACTTGATTCCCGTCCCATCTCACTCTGTCCTTGTTGTTTCAGGCTATTCTCCACGGCGTTGTCCTTCATGAACTTCAAGGGTCTCGACGTGAAAGCGTTGCGCGCCTTTCGTGTGCTTCGACCTTTACGACTTGTCTCCGGCGTACCAAGTGCGTTTCATGCATCATTTGGGCAGCTTTTTGTGAAAAGGTGGAAATCGTGATATACCTACTTATGTACATACATAATAAAAACTTGCTTTCAGGTCTACAAGTCGTGCTCAACGCCATCCTACGTGCTATGGTGCCTTTGTTCCACATCGCGTTGCTTGTCTGCTTTGTCATCATCATTTATGCCATTATCGGACTCGAACTTTTCTGTGGCGAACTGCATCGCACTTGCATTGACATCAGGACAAGTTTGCTGCGTTTGCAATGCTGTGATGTTGTATGTAGTCGTTCCAGTCAATAGGAAGACAGAAAAGCACCAGATCGGTATCAAACATGACGACAAAAGAATAGAACCTGCCTTGCTCCCGTGACTATTTTCGAGATTTACTGATGCCGCAAGAACGTTTCGATATTAGTTTCGAATGCGGCGTATGCCTTTGCCTGGCCACGTCGGAATATACATACGCGCTAATCAAGAATACACACCAATACAAACTTGGAATCCTTGCCCAATCTTGCAGACGAAACAATATCGGATGACCCAGTGCCATGTGGTGACCGTGACTCGGCCTATCAATGCAATGAGTTCGATCCAGTCAAATACGCCCGCGAAGACATTGTGTGCAGCAGCAAGACCCCTTGGCCCGGACCCAATAATGGAATCACAAACTTTGACAACATTGGTTTGGCCATGCTCACAGTGTTCCAGTGCATATCGCTCGAGGGATGGACAGATGTCATGTACTGGGTGCGTTTAAAGTTTCGGATGTTTTTTGATCGGAAAAAAGTTTAAAAAAATTGTTCCTCCTTCCAGGTGAACAATGCGCTTGGTCAGGAGTGGCCGTGGATTTATTTTGTCACCATGGTCATACTTGGCTCGTTTTTCGTGCTCAATCTTGTGTTGGGTGTGTTGAGCGGGTGAGTGCTGCATACTTTGCCTCATTTTTGTATCCGATAACCTGGGTTTGTCTAGTACGTCAATGGTGACTGGTTTCACAAAATAACTCACTGTGACCGATCGCTGTCGTTTTCAAGACAAATCAGAAGATTTCCTCTGAAGAACTCATTGCCATTCTGACTGGCACCTCTCACTGACCAAATTCACTGACAAAACCAATAGGACTATGGGTAAGTAATTCAACTCATTTTTTTCAGAGAATTCTCCAAAGAACGGGAGAAAGCACGGGCACGCGGTCTGTTCCAGAAGTTCCGCGAAAAACAACAACTTGAAGAGGACCTCAAGGGTTACTTGGACTGGATCACTCAGGCAGAAGACATTGAACCCGTCAATGAGGATGACAATCAGGCCATGTCGGGAGGTATGACTGTGGTTTTGACTCACTTTTTAGGGCTCACCATCTGGTGCATTCGCACTGATGATGAAGTGGTGCACCGCCCGTCTGTCAAGACGGGTAGAAAATGGCAATCAAAATACTCCGCACAGCTCACTGTTATGTTGTTGTGGCAGGGGTCACTTTTTGTTGTGGCGGGTGGTGCTGTTTGGAAACAAATTGTCGCATATGGATACCGGTCATAAGCTTGTATGTTCAAAATAAGAACAAAAAATGAGAAATATAACATCAAAAAGTAGTATAATTAGTAACTGGTTCGTCAAGCGCATATGACTCACCCAACAGAGTCCGGGTGTATCGGTAGTGGTAGAGAGGGGACAGAGTCGAAAAGACTATCAAAGATGCAAAGGCCAGCACGAAGACAACGGCCCGAATGAAAAACCAACAGATTAAGTACGGATAGTAAGCACATTTCGAATGGGCACAGACGCGTCTGGCAACAGACTGCGTCTCGCTGACTGATGTCTTTTTGGAACGTCGGAAAAAATTCGTCATAATGCGGTGTGCACTTTTAAATTGACCAATAATAATTTAATTTAAACATGCATTTAATGATTGGCACTTTCTTAAATATCACCGGAAGTAACGTCCAATCCAGTCAGTCGTTCATAACCCGACTGTGTGTTGAGGTCGATCAGTCGTGGGTCGCCCCGGCCACCTAATGTTTCAGAGTCCTCGTAGAACTTGCGTAGAATGAAGATTAGAAGGCCGACGATTAGCAGAAGAATCAATATAACTGAAATTATTAGGCACGTCTTCAGAGGCAGTGAACCAGCACACGAGTACAAATCAGCTTTTTGTGTCTTTTTTGGCGTTACGTGACCATCTGATGCATTCGCACTAACGATGACTCGGTGTGTCTGTGGAAACAGGCCGAAACTTGGAACCAGATTGTGTCACATTATCGATATACTCAAAATTTTCTAGAAAGTTTCGAAAAAAAGCAATCGAGAAAATAAATGAACCAACCGATCAATAAAGCGACCACCATGTTTTTCGTCAGATCATGTTCATGCTTGCGAAACTGCCGTTCAGTTCAGACAAACATCAATAGCGTATCGTAACATCGACACTCCACAGGCACATAGGTTACATACCTAATATTCCAAGCTGATGCTACCTAAGCCACTAAATAACCGCTCGGCAGCCAGCTGTGCAGACACCATCGAAAAGTAGGCAGATACATACCAAAATGCGCCAAGCTCACGTTCATGCAAGCTTACCAAACAGGGTCACATGCACACGGTTTGTACACCTTCATGGCACTTGTACATATCTACCAAACAGATCAGGTCCGTAACGTGGTGCACCTTGTTTGGTGTTTTGAAACACCTGTGTGCGCACTTGAAATGAAATCGATATTACTTGTGCGCATCTCGTGACTGGGTTAATGTACCCAAAAGTGTATGATGTGGGGACGCGGACTTTGGGGCTCTTGCAAAGATAAACAACTGTGGGTGGGTAAAACAGAAGATTGAGTAAGAACAGATTGGGGTTGTCGCTGCAAACAAACAAAAGCTGAATGATGTTTCGGAGTCACTCACGTGAGCTGACGATGACCTGGTGCATGAAAAGAATTCGAAACATGCAACCAAAAAAATAGGCTGCAGCATTCACACATCTGCATCTGTATCTGTGATTCACCTTGATGTTTCAGGCGACGAAGTGGAAGGCGAGCAGGGCGAAGACGGCAATGAAGAAGCGATCCGACATCCTTGGCTGAATCGACTTATCAAACGATTCAAAAAGCACAATCGAAGACTCAGGCGTGGCATCAGACGCATGGTCAAATCACAGGTATCGGGACGAATCGTTTTTCTAAATTAGATAATTGACATAATTTTATTTTAGTTTTAATCGAATTTCACAGGCTTTCTACTGGCTGGTGATCATCCTTGTCTTTCTCAACACGCTTGTGCTCACCACCGAACACTACGGTCAGGACCAGTGGCTCGACAGATTTCAAGGTGAGCACTGACTTCTGAGAATTAAAATGATAATGGGTTCAGGACTTTGTGACAGTGCTTGAGGCCAGCGTAAAACATGTTTCGGACACAAATTACTCTTCCGCGGATCAAAGTCAGTGACATCAGAACAACCCGAAGTATCTCAAAGACTAAACGTCATGTGACGCGTTCAGCAAGTTTGATAGCATCCCATTGATCTGATCCACCTGCTGCAGACATCGCCAACATCCTGTTCGTTGTGCTGTTCACGAGCGAGATGTTCGTCAAAATGTACGCACTCGGCTTTGTCAACTACCTGATGTCGATGTTCAATCGATTCGACTTCTTTGTCGTGATCGCTTCGATACTCGAAATCGCGTTCGTCAAAGCCGGACTGATGGAACCGTTGGGCGTGAGCGTGTTGCGATCAGCGAGACTGCTGCGCATATTCAAAGTCACAAAGTGGGTCACTCACTTATGTACTCCATCTTGAATTTAACTCACACAATGCAACCGAGCTCGCATGTATTTTTGGGTCCAGCTGAAACATTTCGCAGTGACGATGACCGGGTGCACCACCTGTCTGTGAAAACAGGTTGAGACGTGCAACAAAAAGCATCACCATGTACATCGAGTCATAAAGTTAACAATTTGTAGTGAATCGCAATCAATTATTGAATCAGCCACATTTCAGATACTGGAATTCGCTTCGCAATCTGGTTGCATCGTTGCTCAACTCATTGCGCTCCATTATGTCTTTGCTGTTGCTCTTGTTCCTTTTCATCGTCATATTCGCTCTGCTCGGCATGCAGGTAATGTTTATTCGTTTCTAATTTTGTTTTTAAAAGCCAATGAAACATCAGAGTAAACACATAAACCTAGGTGTTCGGCGGAAAATTCAATTTCGATCCGAGTCAGCCCAAGCCACGTGCCAATTACGACACATTTGTTCAATCGCTGCTCACTGTGTTCCAGGTGAAACTTTTTAAAGTTAAAACTAAATTTAATTTAAAGTTAAAACTAAATTTAACTTAATTTAAATTCTTCAGTCTTGTAAAACTTACATTCTGTATCCCAGATCCTCACTGGTGAAGACTGGAACGCCGTAATGTACAGTGGTATCGAAGCGTACGGCGGTGTGAGCAGTATTGGCATGATCGTGTCCGTCTATTTTATCGTGCTCTTCATTTGCGGTCGGTTACTTAATGAAAGCAGCCATCAAGTAAATTGTGCTACACGTCTTTCATCTGCTTGCAGGCAATTATATTTTGCTGAATGTCTTCTTGGCCATCGCTGTCGACAATTTGGCCGACGCCGAATCTTTGACTGCTGCTGAGAAAGCGGAGGAGGTCGCAGTTGGTTAGTTGAAACTTGTCTTTTTTGTTTTTTTCAAACATTCTTTTGAATGCACAAGATTGGGACACATGTGTCGTTGTTTTGTGATAGATTTATATTGCTAATTTTGACCATTGTTCAACAATTTTACATTTTTTGGTCAAAAATAGTGCGCCAACGCCAAAGACATTCACACGATGGATGCGCAACACCATTTATTCACTCACTTTTGTTAATCTTTTCTAAGTCCACTGTGACAAATGGATTTCAAAAACTCATTTGTAGACGATATGGGCGAACCGCTGGGTGAACACAGCGTCAACATCGGTGACGATGACTACGACCCGAAATCGGACCAAAACTTCGATCAGGACTACAGCGAACAGTCGTCGATCGCACGGAAGAGTCCCATTGAGGGAGAGCTGTTTGATGAGGAAGACGTGTTAGGTAACCTGCCACAGGCTTAAAAATGAAATAGGGAAAAACGAAATGCTAAAAAAACTAAAAACAACTGAATTGAAAAACAATTGAACCGATTTTTTTGCAGAAGATGTCGACGATTACGCTGGTGCCCGACCACGTCGATTGTCGGAAATGCCTGCAGCCAAATCGAAGATCAAACAAATTCCACGCGGATCAGCCATGTTCATTCTCAAACACGACAATAAGTTAGACAGTTTGCTTGTTTTGTGCCGAAATCCTTTGTTGTGTCGAAAACCACATCAACCTGTTACACTAGCATCCTTTCCAGACTGCGTATCGTCTGCAATCGTATCATCAACCACAGTTATTTCACCAACAGCGTCTTGGTCTGCATTCTCGTCAGCAGCTCCATGTTGGCGATGGAAGATCCACTTAGAGCCGAATCGGCCAGAAATCGGGTATGCGTGAGTAGAAAGCGTGTGTAAAAGCCAGCATCAAACTTGGTGATCGGACTGTAGATGCGATCCTGCTCGATCACCAAGGTTGATAGCGGGCAAAATCTTGATTCACAAAAAACAGCATTTAAGAAATGTAGCGCTGAATCGCATGCATACAGGTGCTAAACAAATTCGACATATTCTTCACATCCGTATTCACTGTCGAGATCACGCTCAAAGTGATCGTCTATGGGTTCATTCTGCACAAGGACTCGTTCTGTCGCAACGCATTCAATCTGCTCGACATTCTGGTCGTCGGCGTCTCACTGATTAGCTTCTTCCTCTCGTTAGTGACATCTACTTTACTTGGCATTTGCAATGTTCCTTCATTCACTCTACGAATCACGTATTCATTGATATACTTTAGTAGCGGTGGTGCGATCAGCGTGGTCAAGATTCTTCGTGTGCTACGGGTGCTTCGACCGTTGCGTGCCATTAACAGGGCCAAGGGATTGAAGGTGGACTTCACATTTGTTATGCTAAATTTGAACCGATTCGCCACAATATCAAATTGTGTTGCAGCACGTTGTCCAATGTGTGATCGTCGCCGTGAAGACAATCGGTAACATCATGTTGGTCACGTACATGCTGCACTTTATGTTCGCCATCATCGGTGTGCAGCTGTTCAATGGAACGTTCTTTCACTGCACTGATCCCAGCAAGACGACGCCGGAGACGTGCGAGTATGTGATGGATTGCTCGATTATTTATTTCTTGGCGCATTGACTGATTGAAAGGTTGGTTACTTGGTCTAATCGATCGATTGATTATTTGCTTCAGGGGCGAATTCATTGAATACGAAGGCGGCGACTTCACCCATCCATTGGTGTCCAAACGTGAATGGCTGAACAACGACTTCAACTTCGACAACGTTGCCAACGCGATGGTGTCGCTGTTCGTCGTGTCAACATTCGAAGGATGGCCAGAGTGGGTGATTAGCCATTCAATGATCACTCCATAAATGCGATCATTCAATAAAATGTGTCAACCGCTTAATATCAGTCTTTCAGCAAAGCCAAACACTATTTCTGCCGCGCTGCATGACAAATTGTTTTCTCTGACTTTTATTATCATTTCTGCACTTTCGCATCCGTCAATCTGTTTTCAAATACATAATTGAGTGTGATTTTGCCGCCAACCAGCACTCTGTTGCATGGCATTTGCGTTTTTCATTTTCTCTTCCAACCAGAATTTGATCAGACCGAGCGCATGCGTGTGTTTCAATACTGCTTCAGTTTGACCTCGACCAGAATTGCTCTGTTTCTTTTTCGCGTTGGTTTTTCGACGAGTGGCTAAAAATTCACTGTTTTCATTTTTCAACTTTCTTTCAATGTGCCTTGTTTCAGATCACATCGAATGCGAAGGTAATATGCAGTAAGCAGCAACATGGTTCGGTTATAGCTCTAACAATTATTATGCAGTAGAGAGTCCCGAACATCAGATTTAGAGCCGGTTGTGGCGGCCAGTTATCAGTTGCATTATACGTATAGAGTCAAGCACTTGGAAAGCGCCGACTGCGGCAGACATCTCTGCGTAGCTACAGTGGCTCGGTTACTGAATGGAACGTTAGACTATTGACCGTACCTCCGTTAGTCGACCTTGATCTTACCTTAGTTTCGTTGCTACAAAAAGTTTGTGTTTGTGTCCAGGTGATGGTTGGCGTCTTGTTTGGTTGCATGCCATGATTCCGTATCTTTTCGGTCCAGCGTACTTTTCGGTCCACAGCCCTTTTCGGTCCACAAACATTTCGGTCCAGGTACTTTTCGCACCAGGTACGATTTGGTCCAGGTACATTTCGGTCCACGAACCTTTCGGTCCAGGTTCGTTTCGGTCCACCCCAACTATTTGAATCCGTGGTTCAAAAGCGCTGCGAATGAAAAGGACATTGATGATCAGCATCGCATGACCAAAAATATCCCTTTCCATAGTAAAGGGAGGGCCACGGATGCAATGCATTACCCATGCGCGCCCCAGCTCGTTGCTTATATGATGCTTCGCTGAAACATCAAACTTGTATGGCTTGTTTAGGGATGGGCTTAGGCGTACACTTGTCGTCAGGCTTAGGCTTAGGCTTACACTGAGTGTATTGATACGTGTGAGGCGGGTGAGGTTTGGAGACCTCCACGAGCCTGAGCCTGACGGCAAGTGTACGCCTAAGCCCATCCCTAAACAAGTCATACAAGTTTGATGTTTCAACGAAACAACATGTAAGCAACGAGCTGGGGCGCGCATATGCATTGCATCCGTGGCCCTCCCTTTACTATGGAAAGGGATTTTTGGTCATGCGGTACTGATTATCGATGTCCTTTTCATTCGCAGTGCATTTTGAACCAGGGATTCAAATAAATTGGGGTGGACCGAAAAGTACATGGACCGAAACGAATATACCCCGAAAGGTTCGTGGACCGAAATGTACCTGGACCAAATCGTACCTGGTCCGAAAAGTACCTGGACCGAGACCGAAAGGTGACATGGACCGAAAAGTAAGCTGGACCGAAAAGATATGGAATCTGCCATATGTACCTCACTATACAGTACCGGGTGCAATTCTAGGCTAAAAACGCCACCCCACCCCAAAACAAAAAGCAAAAGCAAAACCCACCCACCCCAACCCCCCAAAACCACAAACTATACGTATGTTGCATCTGTGTTTCCAGTTTCTACATACTGTACATGGCCCGAACCCCAGATCGCGCAATCGCAATCAATTGAGCGGTGCAATTAAAAGCAACTTCCAGCTCCAGCTGTCTGACGTCGATTTGTTGCGTGCTTACACGAACAGCAGCGTTGTTCAACGCACGACCGTTTACAACTGAAAGGGAAATTTACGCACCAAGGTCCAGAGCGTGCGATATATCAAACGGATGGGGTTTATCAATTGCACCGCAATTGATTGCGCTTGCGTGATTACCTGGTCGTTCTGTCCTTGCGGGTGTTTAGTTGAGTATTAGGCACCTCATAGTCCTTGTCTGATGCACAACGTCTCACGAATCTGCTTCTCATGAAACCATGGAATGACATCATTAAGCTACCGGGAATAGAATTACATCAAGTGGAGATAGTGAGATTCAGTACTGACGGGTAGAACGTGGTCAGCGGACTTCACAAACACACACGGCCGGTGTCAAATTTGGTGATCATATAGGACAAGATCGGTGACGGTTCTGTCTCGGTCACGTGACGTTTTGTAAAAATTGAGGTATAAACGTAAAATTCTTCTGGATTTACTGATGCCACTGGCTTCGATCGGCGTAAATGTTCTTTTGGCTTGTGTCTAACCAATTTCACGCTGATTAAAGTTTGAGACACCCGTAATTTTTCAAATGAACCGAAGTCCAAAAAGGCTCATGTCCAAATGCAGATCCCGATCCCCAAGTTTGATACCGTTCACGAACATAAAAGCACGTCCCTGGCTTTAATGGTTTTTGCCCACAACCAACCAGAGACGTGCACGCTTTACCGTAACCCACATCTACCGTAACCAATTTACAGCCTACTGTATGTGTCAATCGATTCCTACGCCGTCAACCACGGTCCGGTGCACAACAATCGACAAACGGTGGCTGTATTCTACATCACGTTCATTATTGTGATTGCGTTCTTCATGATGAACATATTTGTCGGTTTCGTCATCGTCACGTTTCAGGTTGGAAAGGGATATGAAACTTTGTGGCTCTGCTTGGGTGCGATTGAGTGACTGCGACTGCTTTCTATCGAGCATTGAGCAAACCAATTGGCCGTGCGTAAAATGTGATAAATTTCAAATTTTACGCATGTCTGAGGCAGAGACAATCCTGTACCATCCAATCATCAACTTTAATATGCACCACCCACCCAATAATTTTGATCTTCTGAAACGTTGAAAGGAACCCGTTAGTAACTGTGCGGGCCCATTTCAGAACGAAGGCGAA
This sequence comes from Rhynchonema sp. JSB1_4, assembly GCA_030248065.1. Classification (NCBI taxonomy): domain Eukaryota; kingdom Metazoa; phylum Nematoda; class Chromadorea; order Monhysterida; family Xyalidae; genus Rhynchonema; species Rhynchonema sp. JSB1_4. The sequence goes on from JASAMV010002310.1 coordinate 83,621, forward strand.
CGCGAGTACGAGAACTGCGAGCTGGACAAAAACCAGGTTGCGTTTAATATTAAGCAAGTTGATGTTTCATTGCATGTATAAAGCAAATCACATGTTTTCCAGCGTAAATGCATCGAATTTGCGCTCAAAGCACGTCCACAACGTAAATATATTCCGAAGAATCCACTGCAATACCGAATCTGGTGGTTTGTCACATCCCAATTCTTTGAATACGTCATATTCGCTGTCATTGTGCTCAACGTCGTCACGCTCGCCATGAAGGTACAGGATTGTTCGGTTTTTATTGTTTTTGCATATTTTTGATTTATAGCATTCTAAAAAGATTCCATTGTTTGCAGACCTACCCTCCAAACCCTAAAATGGAGTCCATACTTGATGTGCTAAACCTGGCCTTTACCTCAGTTTTCACGATTGAAGCAATTCTCAAACTGATCGCTCTCAAACCAAAGGTCGGTCGACGCAAAGGTCATCGGGCCGAAAGGCGCAAATGCTAAAAAAATTGATATTTTCAGAACTATTTCGGCGATTCGTGGAACGTTTTCGACTTTGTGATTGTGCTCGGCAGTTTCGTTGACATCGTGCTCGGCAAAGTCAACGTTGGTCACAAAATCTAATGTTTCACAATTTCAAGTCCATCCGCACTATTCGAATCGCATGTTTATCTTTCAGCCGGGTACGAACTTTATCAGCATCAATTTCTTTCGTCTCTTCCGCGTCATGCGACTTGTGAAACTGCTAAGTCGAGGCGAAGGCATTCGCACATTACTCTGGACGTTTATGAAGTCGTTTCAGGTAACACGTGAGCCTGATCAGGCACCCATTCGTTTCAACCCCGACCCTAATCCTCCACCTGTCCATTCCAGGCTCTGCCCTACGTTGCCCTTCTGATTGTGCTGTTGTTCTTCATCTACGCCGTTATCGGCATGCAGGTGTTCGGCAAAGTCAGACAAGACCAAAATACCGAAATACATCGCAACAATAATTTCGTCAATTTCGCCTTTGCCATTCTTGTGCTGTTTCGGTGAGTGCGGATATGGTTTGATACAATCTGGTTTCTTTTTGTGACATGAGTTGGATCCCACTTTTTTTGTTCGCTCTATGCATTTGACTGTGATTTGTTTGAATAACTGCAGTTCTGCGACGGGCGAGGCGTGGCAACAGATCATGTTGGCGTGCAGCAATCGGCCCGACGTGACGTGCCACTTCGATAGCGACGAGTACAAACACGACGCCAGTTCGTTGTGCGGCACCGACTTCGCCTATCCGTATTTCATCTCGTTCTTCATGCTGTGCTCATTCCTGGTCAGTTCGGTTGCACTTTGTCAAGCTGGTCGAAATCGGAGGCATCAGTAAAACTCAATATATCCTGTTCATGTTGCCCACAAGAAGCTCCGCGACCAAGGCATACGTAGATCTAATCGCCCAGTTTGACACCATCGTACCTCTCACGTTGTTTTTCATGAACCGTCCAACGTCGGTTACACTCCCCAACTGTAAATCAGTGCGTGCACAAGTTCGAGTGTTCTATATCAACCTTGACGTGAAACATCACTCAGTTCACATATCAGATCATCAATCTGTTCGTCGCTGTGATCATGGACAATTTCGACTACCTGACGCGTGATTGGTCAATTCTCGGACCCCATCATCTGGAAGAGTTTGTTCGTTTGTGGTCCGAATATGACCCGGACGCAAAGGGACGAATCAAGCATTTGGACGTGGTCACGCTGCTCAGAAAGATATCACCGCCGTTGGGATTCGGCAAATTGTGCCCGCATCGATTGGCGTGCAAGGTTGGGCACCGTGAAGAGGTCATGCGGTGGCTCCGCATTGTGATCGAAGCCCAGGTTTTTTTGGATCTACAGTATACATAAACCTTGGCATAAACTAGGCCGATCGGCCGATGTTGGCCTGCCTGAACCTAATCCTAGGCCTCAGGACAAACTCATCGCAAAATGCTGCTCGCACTCAATTTGGCGAAAGCTTGGTCACACGCTTCGACTTCGACCTCAGAGGCACATACATATATACTTGGTTTAAACTGAAGTGCAGCTTACCTGATCTATAGCCCAAAACCAACCGGAGTGAGCAGGACCATAGCTCCCTTGCTTCAGTAAAGGGATGTGTTTTTGTGGCCACAACAACCATGAGCCACCACTTTTTCGACAAAAAACCGATTTCCATAATTTCCGATCACATAGCGCAAACATTGCAGCGTCTCGTCTCAATGAACATGCCCTTGAACAGCGACGGCACGGTGTGCTTCAACGCCACGCTATTCGCTTTGGTGCGCACAAACCTGAAAATCTACACCGAAGGTTCGTTCCTTTCGGTCTGACGTCACACATCTCAGACTGTTTGTTCTTTGCCCAGAACAGCTAAATATTAGAAAAGTTCTGACCGATGCGTGGCACAAAAAGTGTAATGCCGAGGTCAGATTTGCGTCATAGCCCCTCGCCTAGATAAATCTGGGTGTCTTCTCGACGCTTTGTTGTGGCTTCATGGTGATTGGGTGGCAAAACAAAACTTTCACGAGAGATAACAACTATATGTCTTTTCCAGTTGCTTTATTCAGCTTTGCAGCGCTTTGAAGTAGTTCACTGTGAAGGGCGTTGTTTATGTTATTGGTTTTATCTCTTTCAAGTTCACGTTGGAGCACCTTTGCCCAAGCCCCAAAGGTGTTCATCAGTTTTAACCAAAGCGCAGCCTAAACGAAAGTGTGCAGGAAAACGTGTATGTACAATACCTCTACGATTGCGCTGTAAACTTGTTCAACCTTACATAAGAAACGTTTACAACATGTAGTCTGGTTTCAGAAAGTTGTAGCTGGAGTGTATACACCTCTGTTTGAAAGGATTGTATACCTTCAATGTGGCGTATGCAGCTGCCTTGGGTGCGCAAGGTATAGATCTGAAGCGGTGCGCCCTGTTTCAGTCTAAGTTACGGCATAGCCTCTGCGGCGGTTCAGGTTTTGACGCATACCCATCGTTGTGTATAGTGGTTGTTGCTTCACAGAGCCGGTTAGTATTCGGTTCGTAATTCAAACGCCAAACATCGACCTCTGAAGCAGTGACGCTCTTCTTTCTGTCTGTGTTTTGCAGCTGAATGTTTTTGGGGTGTGTGTGTGCTTTGCTTCTATGACGTGTGATAAAAACCGACGCAGTTTTAGGGCGCGGCCAGGTAGATGCGGACTGCGGACTGCGGACATTGAAAAAAAACTATGTCCAATGTCCGCAGTCCGCAGTCCGCATCTACCTGGCCGCACTTGCGGACTGCGGACTGCGGACATTGAAAAAAAACTATGTCCAATGTCCGCAGTCCGCAGTCCGCATCTACCTGGCCGCGCCCTTAGTCAGACGGACAGTTGTTTTGTTTTGGTGCGACTTGCAGCCTACCTAGGTATTTATACTGAATTTTCTTTTATTTTGTTTCTTCTGTTGCTATAGCTACTATGTATGTTTTAGTATTTTGCTTCACACAAACACGACCATCAAGGTGTTATGAAAATTTTTTAACATTTTTATCACGCTCTAGGCTTGCCCAGATGGTGGATCACACCAGGGGTATCCAATTGTAAGTTGTTGGGATGAAACATCACACAATGATGATAGTATCAAGCTCATTCCCGAGCGCTCCTGACGTCATCAGTGTTCCATACCCTGCTTGCATACAATCTGAATGTTGTACAACCAATAACTATACGAATTTCCTTAAAATAATCTCATTCAAATAATGAGCTTTCTGATTTAATTTCAATGACATTTATTTCCTTGTCATTTCAGGGAATATTGACGAAGCGAACGAACTTCTTCGCGCCGCAATCAAACGCATTTGGAAACGCACGCCGCTGAAAACACTCGACGAAGTTGTTCCGCCTGCTGGACGTGCGTTTAAAATTATTAAAAAATAATTTTATAAATGTGTTCTAAAACAACAAACACTGAAACACAAATATAAATTTCAAATCTGAAACCACAGGTGACGACGACGTAACGGTTGGCAAGTTCTACGCCACCTTCCTGATACAAGACTACTTTCGGCGATTCAAGAAACGCAAAGAGGTTGAACACCGAACCGGAGAACCGACGATCAAGAACGGTGCTGCCACGATGTCATTGCAGGTGCGTGAAACATCGTGTTATGCTGCTTTGTAACTATTGTATTTCTTGCACGGATTTGTTGAGCCGGTAGCAACCTTGGTTATCGGTCCTAACTTGCCTTGGCCACATGACTCTTTGTTTTTATTAATAGCCTTGCTATTGCCACTGTGTCCACCAAGCTCACATTCGCAAAGGTTGTTCGCAGACAGTCGTCTGCAGACAGGTTACATAACGGCCACGTTGCTTCAGGCCGGTCTGCGCACTCTACACGACATGGGTCCGACGCTGAAACGTGCCATCTCCGGTAATTTGGACGCGGATTGGGCACCGGACTTTGAAGAGCCCACACATCGGGTTCGATTACGATTCTTTTTGACTTTTTTAATTCAAATTAAAAATAACAAATTTAAAAGCCAAACACACTTTGCAGCGCAACCACACCCTATTCGGCAATCTAATGTCAGCGTTGGGGAATTTGGGTGGCCGATCACCCCAGAACACACAACAACGTCCGGTGCAGGTGCAAATGCAGAAGGACAATCGCCTTCTATCCGTGCCTTACGACGGTATGTCATCAAGCAATTATTGTCCCAGTCCAAACTTATTGTATTTAGTCTAACCGCTGTATCATGTGACTCACCGTAACACAAGCGTGTGTGTGTTGACTGAAGTCGTATGATGCCAAGGCCTCACTATGCCGTGTTATTTTGTGTCTGAATGATTCTTTGCGTCTCGGGCGTCCGCTCCTACTATTGCTTCCATGTATACGTGCAGTCCAATATGGCAACATTGCGGGTGTACATACTGTACAGGTTAACAAAATTAACAACACTAATAATTTTTAACAAGTGCCTGAGTTTCCAATGGGGTCGCTCCAGTAACATCTGTACTGCGGCTTTGATGCAGTGTGTGTGCGTGTGCGTGTGTGTCCGCTTACCGCCCATGTATCTAAACATTCTAGGTTTCCACCATGGCAGTTTCCACGGCACTTTCTACACGGGCGGGAGCACAAGTCCGATGGATGGCTCGTCATTTCGTGTCCGAACCCAGCCCCATGTCCGATTATCGCCCACTCACTCGATCGGGCCCGAGTACATGTCTGCCATCATGGCTGCTGCGGCACAAACTGATCTGGCCAATCAGCATGCAGCAGCGGCTACAGCCAATCAGCATCATGACGCGGCAATTCAAAATAATGTTGGCCCGCACCATCAGCCCAACTCGCTGACTGTGCCAAGCTATGTGTTGTGGCAGGGTCGGGAACGATCCGTTTCTGATGGTACAGTAATCCTCTCTCACACTAACTTTGGAAGCTAACACTATGCAGCACTGTCGCAGCGCTACTACTAACTCACCTTGTTTCTTCTTTTTTCCTGTATCTTGTGCTATAAAGTCAAGCGGGGTGTGATTGCCTTGATGTTTCAGGCACAATCCAGCCCGAAGCCCAACCGGGACATGGACATGGCGCCAATGATGTCGGACGTCGATCGTTATTCGTTAATCGAACGTTAGTTTGGCCAGGCCTTAGTTTTGGTTATTGCCACTTGCCGTAACCCATTTTACCGTAACCCACGTTACAGTGTCCCAACCGAAGATGACGACTGGTGCACGCAGCCGGGAGCACGTGAGTTCAGTCCGGCCATCTACAGAAGGCAGGATATTGTGAATGTGGCAGGTTGGTCAATGTACCGAAGCACTTTGTTTGCACTTGATAATAATGATCGAATCTGTGATGGAAAAGTAGGCCACCGATGCCACAGCCGACAAGCGATTTGTCGCTGTGGTCGTGTTCTTTGCGATCAACGGAACTCAGAACATCTTAAAAACGTCTGTTGGTCACAGGACAGAGCCAATATGATAGCCAAGTTTGATACCCCTCAAGATATATGCCATCCCTCCCACCCACATGTATGTATGTACATATTCCCTTTCCACTCAGATTCATCAGGCCCGACGGGCGCATCGACACGCAAACGCAGTCTCAAGGACACATTCCGTCGTGTGTTGTCTCCATTTAGATCCAACGCACAAACCAGCTCGATGAAACGACCCCGAACGCCCGAAGTCATTATGCCTGCGCCAACTAGCAGCATGGTTAGTGTGTTAGGGGCAGGGCGTACTGGCTTCGTTTGTCCCCATTGGTTTGGCTTGGGCTCATGTTAGACTCGCCCGCTCACCTCAATATTTTCTCTTGCTTGACTATGATTTCGCTCACATACATGCACTGACCGATACGGTACAAGCAAATCAGGGGTCAATCCAAAATCAGGGGTCAGAAGTATTTCTGAGCTTGAGAAGATGCATCAGCCAGAGACAGGCCTCAGTGTGGACCGAAGCCTAACATATACAGGAGATCAAATCGAAAGCTGCTGGGTTCCAGCTAGGCCAGTACCAAATTTAGTGTCCATAACTGGATCCTTACTCTCATGCACTCCCAACCTCACTAACTATGTGCATGATGTTTCACAGGCTCGACCAGTGGGTGGCTTCCATGGCGGGTTTACATCAGGTTCCGGTCCCCCGCCGTATTATGAGGCCGAAGACGGGTATGTGCCTGCTGAAGTGATGGACCTGGAAGTGCCCTACAGACCGTGTGGCGAAAGCGAGAGCGTCCGTGTTGCTGTGGTGGGTGATGTTTCATTATGTCAGTCAGTTTTGTCAGTGTGTCAGTTTTGAAATGTCAGTCATATGTATTAAATCTGCTGATCGGATCGGATCGGTGTTGGTCAAGAACGTTTCGAGATTTATGGAAATTTGCGCCGGGCAGAAGTTTTGCAAGGAATCAACAAGTAACTGTTCAAGCCGGTCGGAATCAGGCCCGCCTGATGCTTGCCAAATGATAATCTCGCTAAATGCTTGATTCAGAACTGTCACGCGACCAGAACAGATCCGATCACCAAGCTTCATAATGGCCGATAGAGACACATTCATTCACCCCAACCCCGATTCACAGGTCACCCCACGTCCCCTGATGACACTGCCCGACGACGAGGTGGTGCACGGGCGACGTGTGTTACGCGCACGACAACAGAGTCTCACGGACAAACTAGTTGGACAGGTGAGTTGTCTCGCAACGATTGTGCATTGCATTTTGGGCCGTATTCGCGAAGCTGCCATCGATTGCGAGCTATATTGGGAACGATGAAACACATGTTATGGCATATGCTACATGTCACAATATGCTACAACACGCGTTGAATGTTTCACTTCTCTGCTCTAACATGTGCCTCGCCATCGTTGGAGGTTGCAGTTTCGGGAATATTGCCAATCTTGTGTTGTGCGGCTACTTGGCTGCTGGGGGTTCGCTGAGCTGTACCCCATGCGCTTCATATTTCTAATGGCTTGATTGGCCGATGCAAATAACCATGATGATGCACGGGGGCACGCGTTGGCTGGTCAGATCATCAACCCCTATTTCCCCACAAACACAGGTCTTGGCCGAAGAGGGTCTGGGTCAGTACGCGAGTCCGGATGTACTTCGAGCAGCAGAGATCGAGATTGCTGAAACATTCAACATTGCCCCTAGGGAGTTGGAAGGTGCTGCTGAGAACATAATGCGACACACAAACACTGCAACGCCGTCGAACGTTGGTCGGTGTGCTGTGCATTCTAACCTCTTGTTCATGCTGTTTGACTCTTTATCCCCAGCCACTTACATACCTTTTTTGCACTTACTTTTTTGTTTCTTTTATAATTTCTACTTTTTGAGTTTTCTTCTTAACTCCACGAATCACCGGTGTTGTCCTCCTGCGTGGATATTAATTTAGCCGATGCACTGTTCTCCGTTTTATTGAGGAGGCATGTGCTTCGTCAAAAAAATAGGAGGTTCCGTGGGATATGACCGGTGGTTCACACTGTAATTCTATTCAACCCCTGGATGCAATTCCTACCAACAGATTGTGGGAGTTATTACTGTACTCCTAGTCCTAACCCACTTTACAAACCTAATTTGTGAATCACAAATAAATAGTTATCATATTTTCAACAAAAAATATAAAAATTTGTGCATTACAGATGCCGAACCAACCGCTGTGACGACGACGGCCGACATGCAGCTCGGTGACGAAATGATGAAAGTGACGAGTTTATGATACAGAAAATTTTGAGATTATCGACAAAAATCACATCACACCAATTTGAATCGAATCGATATTGATACCACAACATACACCTTGCGACCAAAACACAAAACCTTTGTCCGTAATATTATTTTGTTGTTTGTGGTTTGCCCATTTCATGTTTTGTCCACCGAACATGGGCACAACCACCCACCATCTCCAGTGCGTAAATGCGTGTGCCATCATCATCTTCGTGTCTCTGCCCGATCTATTCAGATTCGATTATTCATTATCGTGCATTTAAACCAAACTACAATTTTAATATTTGGTTATTTTTTGATGGAGAAGCTGGCTAGTCCAGTTTCATTCTGGTTTGCGTATATCCGTTTTTTGTACAATACTCCAATCCCGGTGCTATTTCACGTCGTTTTTGGGTATCGTATTTTTGTCCGTGAAAAATATTTCAAGGAAGAAAATGCAAATGGCAAATATTTTTTGTGACACCAGAGTTTTTCAAGTTTTCGCATACAATCTGGTCAGTTGATATTGTTTTTCATCCAGTCTCATGAAAACATTGTATCCGTCTCTAAACGATTTGTAAATACAAGAAAGAAAAACAAGGGCAAGCAAGAAAAAGAAACAGAAACCGCCACAGACGCAAAAAAAAACCAGCGACCCACCGGGAGAAAGAAAAGACAAAAGAAGAAGCAACACACACAACCACACAACAGCAAAAACCAAACACACAACGAAAAGACAAAACAAAAAAGCAAAAAACAAAGGAATAAAGGAATAAGCCCCACAACAAAAGCCCCGCCTAAAAGAATTTTATAGGAAAGACAAAAAAAGAACAGAGAACTCAAAAAAAAAAATAAAAAAAAAACCAAAAAAAAAAAAAAAAAAAAAATATTGTAAACACAAACAACCACCCAAATAAAACACAAAAAAAAAAAAAACAAAAAAAAAAAAAACGCCTATTACATCTAAAAAAAGCCACAAATACAAAAAAAAAAAATAAAAAAAAAAAAAAAAAAAAAAAAAACCAAAAAAAACAAAAAAACAAAAAAGAAACAAAAAACAACAACCAACAACCCAAACCCATATAGCCAGAGCTGGCGGATTCGATATTATATTTATTTCAACGGGAATATATGTTCGTAATAAAAAGTGAATAAAACAGTTCGCCTGAACGAAGTGGACGGGGTGTGGTTTACACAAATACAGAAGCATGATTGATGCTGCTCTGGTCTGTGATGTCGTCGTCAGAGTGTCATCAACACACAGACACAACCCACGTGCACACACGATCAGCGTTGACCACCTAGAGTGCTTGTGCGGAATCAGGTTGTCTCTCATCACGAGAGCTGCTTGCTTTATCAAATCATAATTTGGGACCAAAGATTCGCACACGCATTTGACCCCTAAAAACCGCCAAAGCCAGAAAACAAAACAGAAAAGCGAGCGTGATGCGCCATTTTGACTTGCGAGTTTGACGTTGAATTTTGATTTTGGATTTCGAGCAGTATGAGCTGGACTTTATGTTTGCGAAATTCACCCAGCGACATCAACCCACTCCTCCCGTGTGCAAATTCGTTTGGGCTCGCGGCTGCGACAGTCTATCATTTTTTTATTTCCATGGGAATTTTTTGTTATATAATAAATATATGACGAAACAAAATGGAATGTTGTCCAAAAACACAGATATACAAATGAAACATCAGCCGGCCGCGTCAAGCACGAAACGGAGGCACAATTCGGCGTTGCGGTGCGTTGCCGCTGGTCGGGGTTGGTCTGGGTAATCGACTGTTGCTCCGATAATAGTTGTTGTGATTATTGTTGCCTGTTGAGGCAAGATCAGGGTCCTGGTCCGAGTCCGGTTTCGTTTTATTCGGTTCCAGATCAACGTCTTCGTCGGGCTGGTGATTGGCAACGAACCGTACCGAACCGGCGACGGGCTGTTTTGATGAGGTCACCACGTTGTTTGTTGCGTCCACATCAACGAGACTGCGCGATCGAGCTCGGGACAACGACACTCGGATGGGATTGATGGCAATCGGGTTGGAACGACCATTTTCAGAAGGTGGGGGATGCGATGGGGCACGCACGTGACGACGGGGGTTGGCCTGAAACAGGGTAGGAACTTATTTATAGTGATCTTCATTGAAACCCTATGTATAAAGAGCAAGCAAACGCGGTTGCGGAAAAAATAATGCAAGGTCCAATATCCGCACCGCGTTGCCTGGCCTGGCCACACTCCAACTATTGTAGTTTTCGAACAATGTTCGGTCCTCTGTCTAAACCAACGTTTTCTTACAACACTCTGGAAGCGCTCTACACTATTGGTGAAAATGTTGGGTCCGCCCGATATGTCTCCGGTCTAAAAGGTGTTGCAGGTGTTACCTTTTTCGTTTCCACAATTCCATCCGAGTACGTTGTCTTCACCGACGAATTCGTTTTTGCACTCTGATTCGCACTTTGGCTTGACGATCGGGCGCGCTGCAGAAGAACGAAGCGAATCAAAAAACGGAAAATGAACAATCACTAGAATTGTCACAGTCAGTTGCAAAACTACAAAATAATGATGACTAAAGTAAGCTAACGTTTCGTCTGGATATCGAGTTTCCAGACACCACCGATGAGCCGATAGGGGGCAGTTTGGTCATGGAATGGTGGTGCTGATCGGAAGAGACGGTGACTCGTTGAGGCGGTCGTGGACGTTGTTGACCCGTTGTGTCTGAACGATATTGTTGGATACTGTATTTTTCTATTGTTGCTTTTTTCAGAAAATACGAGAGTATGAAACTGAGGTATGAAAACTTGGTCTTGCCTTGGTCACGTGATCCTAGGATTTTTAAAAAAATTTTATGAAGGGATCTTCTCAGTAATCTCATGATGTCGTGAACAATTTTTACACCGCTTGACTTAAGGTAGTCGCATCAGTAAATCTAGAGACATTATTGATCTCACCATACGAGCTGACACTGCGACCATTTGGCATCGGGCCAACAGCGTTTCCACGCCATCGCGGTTTGGGTATGGGTGCAAATCGTATGTGTTGTTGTTGTTCGCTTGAGTGTTGTTGCGATGGTGATGTGTGTGAGCCACGAGTGGCTGTTCTGCCATTGCCACGAAGCACTGCAACAAATTTTGAATTTTGAATCTGCATTACTCAAACAATGTGTCTCTCGGTTCCCCATCGGTCTGACCAGCTCTCGCAAATGGACGGTGCACCAGGTCATCGTCAGTGCGGATGTGAAAGACGGTCTGATGAACCAAAAAGATACATGAGCTGACTTTCAGCTCGGAAAGCAGATTGTGCAAGCGCTCAATGGTATTCAGATCAGAATAATCGTCGAAAAGGTGGACGACACTTAACGAAAAGGGCACCTGATTTGACCCGATTTTTTGGCGATTGAGGTTTGAGTTTTGGTGGAAGCTTGGTGGGTCGTTGGAGCAATTTCGATTTGGCCCTGGATTTGGGACGAACGACGGCGCCGGGTGAACGTGAGGTAAGTTTCATGGATTTCAGCTGGAAAAGTTGATCAAGGTTTTTTGAAAAATCAAAATTTGGAAGCAGGAAACGTTGCTTATTATTCGTACCGTTGGCGAGAGCCTATCACAGAGTTCATCCAATATTTCATCGAATCGTGCACTCTCACTTTGGTCGATCAGCGGATCGTCCGTTAATCTAAAATTGTGGCCAGCTTTGAATCTATCCAAAGCAGTGTTTTCTGATTTAGGTTCCAAAAATCTGTTCACCAACGTGTCTAACGAAGAGCCGGATCTGCTCGCGAATGAACTGCGTCGAATGTGGGCCGACGGTGCACTGAAACATCACGGAATCAATTGTCGACGTTGAACTTCAGTGATCGGATTAGTCCCATCTGGTCCGGGTTCGACTAACTGTTTTGTGTCAGCAAGTTGTTCGTTGACAGATGACTCTCAAAAACTCACTTGACGAACGCAAGATTTCACCAGACCGATCCCAACTTTGACGCAGTGGGTAGTGGGTCACAAAGTTTTTTTTGACAACAACGTTGTCACAAACCCTTTCAAACAACTCACCCATAATAAACACTTGTTGCGTTAATGGTGACTGATGGTGCTGGCCTGGGTCGGGTTCTCACATCGAGCACAGGTCCCGGTCTCGGCACGGTACTTCCAATCAGTCTTAAATGCGGGAACGCCGTCCGCCAGTCCTCGATTTCTTGTTGCTTCTCTTCGTCCGACAATCGTGTGCCATCATACAAGGCTGAATCGATCTTGGCAAACAGGTCGGCGACGCGACGCGCGGCATTGCGATCGTACTCCTTGATCAATCAGGGAGAATGTTGACAAGTTGAAATAAAGTACGCTAAAAAAAGTCATGCAGAACTGGGACTGAATCACGGGGCTGAATCGGATGCCAACGTCACATGACTTTTTGTGGATCAGGAAATAAAATTTCAAGATTTACTGATGTGTTGACGCCAAAAAGGTTGCTGCTTCCCCGGGAACACTCTATTGCGCTATGGTCAACATTTGTGATTTCATGAAAGCTGTGTTACTTTAACAGAACAAAAACGGAATCGCAAAGAAATGAGAACACAGTTTCATTTTCTGATCACTCACGTCTTCTCCCCATGACGCCAGGGACGAATCCCGTCCAGAGTCACAATCAATCGATGACAAGCCGGCGGATCGGGGCAGCGTTGGTGGCACTCTGTCGTCAGAGTCGGTTGGACTCAGTGATTTGCTGTAAAGACGTTCGCTTTTCGATCACTTTTCGAGAATAGAAGAAAATCCGACGAGCGTAAAATAGTTTTTTTTAGATATGGGGGCAAGTTTTATCCTCGTCCAACTTACACTTTTCGTTAGAGCTGGTGCCCCGACCAAACAGCCCGATAACATGGTAGCGGGCATGCCTACCGACCCTGAGTGACGCACCTGCATTGTGGTTCCAAATCGTGCTCAGCAACATTTGCTGGTGGCAGATTGGGCAGCTGTCTCGGTCGTCGTGCCTTGATCACCCGACTCATCGCAGTCAATCGGCGATCACTTCATTTTCAATTTTAGTGGCTCTTCTGAAAACATACCTTTCATTTCTTGGGATCACGGAGTAGGGAACACGCATTGCTGAACAGAGCACAGTTTCTAAATGTCTTAATTTTATGAGTGTTTTATGCATCTGGCTCAACAGCAAAATGATTGGAGCGAATTAGGTTGTAAAAGGTGCACAAACGCACAAGAACAGCTGGGTTGTCCCATTGCATCAAGCTAATTGATAACTAAAATCAGGTCCGGCTGCTAACTTGCGTGATAATTATGCTATCGGCAACAGTTGGAAGGTCAGTCAACAGGTTTGCGGGTGCAGCCATGGTCAAGTGCTTTATGCACCAGCGCACTGCCCTGGCAAGTCGTACCATAAAGCACCTTTTGCGTTCCCAAGCTTACTATAGGTCGATGTGTCTGTGTGTGTGTGTGTGTGTGTAGCCATGGTAACCCTATGCTCAGTGCCCTCATACACGTGATTATTGAGACCATCGCCCTGTCACTTGGGATTGGTTTCTGAACCCGACAACTGTTGGTAAATGTGGCGATTATGAGCTGTGTTAGTGCTTGACTGGCAGTACTACAAAATGGTGCAAATATCAGCGTGAACCAATAACTTTGTTGCAGCACCAGATTTACATAGGTATGTACATGCTGCCGTTAAAATCTTTTGGTGCAATTGCGTGGGTGTGTGGCGAGGTTATTTGAATTTGATAAATCACTGTTGTTTCGTAGTTTGATCGTACCAAACCGAAGCTAATAATAGCGCATCAGCTGACTTGGCTCCATAATTTATTCTTGGCATAAACAACCCTGTACATTGTGACGACAAATGAGCATCCCATGCTCAGTAAACAAGCAACAAAACACTCACAATTGAACTTACTCAGGCACAAGTAATACTCTCAAAAATCAACTGGACTGGATAACTGAGCAAATCACGATGAAGCAAAACAGGGAAAAATAAGAAAGATTGAAAAACTGATACCTAGAGGCGAAATGCCCTGATTTTACAAGGTGACCAAGTGAAGAAAATATCTCTAGCACCCAACTTTATGATCAGGCTGGCCAACCTGTGCGAATTTCTGTACAAATAGGCAGATAAATGAAAATATCCGAAAGCATCAGAGAAATTTATTATAAAAAACAAGTCAGGTGAAAGTCAGCAAAGTTTGCATAAATGACACGTGTTGACATCGAGACCCGCTCTGTGTGCGCGCTTTGTGGCAGTTTACATCCCCATCAAATCCGTCGTTTTTTAGTATTTCGAATAGCGCGCCGCGTTATATCTCGGTGACGTTCACATTCTGAAAGGTGACACAAAGTTTTTTTGGAATCACTTGGACAACTGGTACATTCACGCTGACGATGACCTGGTGCAAAACCGACTGCCTGTGAAAACAGGACGAAACGGGCACAACTGACTGCAGTTACATCATGGTGTACCATGCAAAAAGTAATCATTTCACACGACAAAACTGTGACCAAAGGTCATGCAAGAACAATGAACCTGTCGGGGAGGGCTCGATAGCGATCATTCCCAATATGGCTCAACATAACAAAAGGACGTGTCAAGAACAAGAGTCACTGATAAATTGTGAATTCGATCCGCTTTTAGCCAATAGTTTATTTCGAGACAGCTGCCGTTTGCCATGATCAAAATCATGAGCTTTGGTGAATCTCGAATCATTGATGGTTTTAAAGTCACGTGACCAAGACAGCTCCAACAAACACGCAGCACATGTACCTTTGGCAGCGCATCCTTGAATTCATCGACACATTTCTCGTGGTCGAACTGATCAAGTGTGAGATCAACACTGACACCCAACTGTGCCTCATCAATGTGTATGACGGCCGTTTGCGGGTCGATGCCACAATGGTCGGACATGGCGATGCCGACTGCTGATGTGATCGACTCGACTTTGTGCTTGATCTTCGGCCAGATTACGTCCTTGATCATGCCTGATATGGAAAGGGGAGCACGACACTATAGTTTGTGTATGTGTACATGGCCATTGGCGGTGACAATGACCTGATGCACCACCTGGCTGTGACAGTAGGTTTTAACAGGTCCAAACGGACTGTCAAAAACATATGTGAGAGTAGGTCTATCGGAGCGCAACTTTCACACTGGTCGATTATCGAATTCTGAAAAAGCTTTAATCTCACAATGTTCAACCTGATGATGCGACTCTGATGGTTGTAAAGTGCGCACTGATAACTGATGTTTTAAGTTGCACACAACACACCTTGTATCAAATCCTCGACGAAGAATGACCATTCCAACGGGAACGCACTGTTATCAATCGATATATTGGCACTGACGAGGTCTATAGTGGCCTTGAACGTGCCATTATCAATGTGTGGCGCTACACGACCGTCGAATGTGAGCACAAACGACATGAAGATCGATGATGTTTCACGGATCGGGTTAACGATGTACATCAAGATCTTCTCGCGTCTGCGTGCGAAAAAAATGAAGTATAGCAGGTTTCTAAGTTCACGGGGCCATCTGGTGCACTCGCGCTGACGATGACCTGGTGCACCGCCGTCTGCGAAAGCAGGTCACAATGGGCAACCATATGCGCGCGTTGTACTATACACATTCCCGATTTCTCGATGGCAATGGGATGTCTTGGTCAAGTGAAGTTTATGCCATCAGCATATTTCGAGATTTCCGAAAGGGTTTGAGCTCTAAACACCCAACAAACAACTTTTACGCTGCTCAAAATTAGAACCAAGCCGCCAAACACTGACAAATCTCGAAAACATCGTTAATCCTGACTCGAAAACACGTGACCGAGGCCTGACCAAAAACAGTAGAAGATATTGCCCGGCATGCTCAGTTGGAGTTCTGCGTTATAGTAAAAAATCGGAAACTCGAAAAGAAGATCAACAACTCACAGCATGAACCGAATTGTATCATTCTCTCCTGCTCCAAAGTCCGGCTGCTCAAAGTTGTATACCCTCAGCCAGAAGAAGCACTCGACGCACATGGTCGTGAGGAACTTTCTGGATCGAGGCGGAATCAACGGATTGGTCACCGGAATGGTCATATTGATCAGCATGAACTCCCAATCCATAATCGCTAACAAATCGTTGATTAGTCGATCCTCGACCCACGCAGTCAGATGGTGACTGTTGCGATCGGGATTGATCGATTGATCCAATTGCAGTTCAACGTGACCGAACTCTCTGCCGATCGAATTCAACGTCCTGTCTAAGTCCGGATCTGCACCCTCGTCACCCTGAGTTTCAGGGTCGGACTCATCATTGTCATCGGCGTCGATTTGTTGGAGATTTTCGTCGAAATGCATTGTTTGCATGACCGTGCGACGCGTTGAAGTGGTCGTCGGGGCGGGTGTGGTAGCTGAAACAAAAGTGGTGACGAAATGATCAGTCCAGTTATGTATGAGGCGTGCGGCCCACACTGGTTTAGGGACCTTTCTAAACACTTCAGTGATGTGAATGCAGCATGTTTATCTGGCTTTATCGCCTTTCGACCTGTTTCTAGAGACGGGAGGTGGTGCACCAGGTCATCGTCAGTGCGGATGCACTAGATGGCCACAACCCCAAACCGGAGCTTTAAGATCCTAACCGTCCCCATCTCCATGTGGTTCATTCGTCCAAGACACGGCCACTTTCACGCCCAACATTCCATCCTGCAGCCTCACCTGTGCCACGTGATAGTGCAGTGATGCGTTGATGGACTTTTTGGGCAGCCAGGCATCCGGCAACACTTTGCGAAGGGGAATGGCTCGGTTGAACATGGATGAGATTTTGGAGACTATCTGGAATTTGACTATGTCCGTCTTAGTTTCCTGTCTTTTGCATGTTACGCAAGCTATGATGTTTAAGGACAGCAGGAAACTAGCCTGTGAGTCTTTTTGGAGGTGGTGCATTTGCACTGACGATGACCTTGGTGAACCGCTCTGTGAAAATTGATCGAAACGCTGTCAGATGGCAGATTCTTGCATAATTCATGCTATCTTTACTGCACCAGGCTGCAAGGTGAGCATGACACTGATAGGGGCTTACGAGACTTTGGTGGCATCAGCGATCGCTTAATCGACGGCCACATGATCTTTTTAATTTGCTGATGCATAGAGTTTTTTCGAACAAATGAGCACAAGCATCTCATTTGAGAACACCCACCAACACTCACCCTGTTCACTTGTGGACATATGAACCCATCGAAGTTCTTCTCCAACATGGCACCACTCAGTTTGGCCGAATTGTGAAACAGCCAGTAATTCCTGGTGCTTGACTGCACTGAAGGTTGGTCGAACGCACAACCGGACATCGTCAGACTCACAGGGTCAGGGGTGGCTGGGTCGTCGTCAGTGTGTTGCTCGGGACGAAGCTTGATGGATGCCGAGGGGAATTTGATGTCCATCTGAAGCAGCCAGGCATTGTGATGTTTCGTGCGTCCAAACATCGGGGATACAAAGAAAGGGGTACGGACAGAACAGCAGGTGGAAAGCACAGCAGCCGCTGTTTGCGTTTCTGTGTCTGTATACATCTTGACCAAAGCTTGGGATAAGACTACATTTTTCCAAACAGCTCTGCATAGTGGCTGCTGATTTTGAAAAAAACTTTTAAGTCCCCGCTGCATATTCTCTTCTAAAACGCCCGACAAACAGTTCGATCAACCAACTTGTACGGTCTCCTCAGTGACGGGCAACGGCCACAACTCAGCCGTCACATTGGCCTCTGTTGTGAGACTGAAGTTGTAGAGGAAGACCTGAAGTTGATGTTTTAGGTCCCAGGCGTGCTCTCCTGTTTGTGTGTTCCCAAGGGATGCAAAATAAAACGGTACCTCGAAAGTGTCTGATCGCAGATCGAATCTGATCGAGTCCAGACTGATGAGGTTGGCCACATCAACGTGTCCCAAGGAGCCCAACGTTGATGTCGATTCATCAGATTTCACGTTCAATGCCATTGGCGTGTTGTCCAACATTCCGAGACCCTTCGCGATCGCAAACGCACCGACCTGGGGGATAGGTCGAAAGGCTGAGAATGCAACATACAGCAAATGATGATGAATGGACTTGGGGCGGAATGTTTTACGAACATATTATGCATATTTCGAGTATATTGTGTTTAGCTTTGGGGCACTGGCGGACATTTTTCATCTCTCGACCAGCACAAGAGTCAGTTAGAATTTGCCTGGGAACAATTCACGCTGGTCGACATCAGACTCATCAGAAAATCTTGAAAAAGGCCGATCCGATCCGATCATCAAACTTGTGACCGACGTCGGCACCAACTTACAACCAAACACGACGACACTGCATAATGTATCAATACCTGATTGAGTCCCTTCTCCGAAATGAGTACTGCAAAGCGCGATTCGGCATTGACTGAACGGTGAAGTGCCAGTCCGATACACATGATCACGTGACATAAGAATGCTGATGGTCGCATTATTGATTGATTGATTTGAATATTTACGGTTGAATATCAAGACGATGCTTCGGCCCACTCATTGTGTGATAATGTGAATTGATGTCGTTTACGTCATGGCGAAGTAGTGCTGCTGTTGTGGGTGAGTCACGAATAAAATAGATTTACGCACTGAAAAAGATCAGATTTTGCTCAAATTGCGCTCACACTTCTTGGAACGTATTGTCGGCCGCAGAAACCGTTATTTTCTATTTGAAATTCCTGACGAAATACAGTGTAACAAAGGGCGATTTAGAATTGCCAATATTGAAATGACAAGGCACGCTGAAAAAATGTGTTGATATCTGCCAAAATACTCGGCAAAAAACTGCGCTATAATATTGCTGAACATACATATGCAGTAATGTACAACGACAATTTTGCGTGGATTTTATGTGCGGCAGCACGCAAAAATGGAAAAGTTTCAATAGATTGTCCTTATAGAATATACCTACATACATATTGATTGAGTTTATTCGCTACCACGTACACTATTCAACCAGAAACTACGAAAGCATTGAGAAATCCGCAGAAATATGCACACACACAATGAACCAGTACAAAACGAGAAAAACACAATGTTACTGGCGAATACATTGAATTGAGTATTTACAGTATATACTAGCAGAGTTGGTTGAACGAATATACACGACGCATACAAATACTTTTTGCTGGTTTGTGGTGCACACAGGTTTACGCAAAGTCAATTGCAAACGCGCAACTTGTGCGTTTGGCTGTTGCAGCGAACATTATTGAGCACTCGAAACCACGCTAGAAGTCAACGAAAGCGCGTTCAAGATATTTGTGAACAATTTCTTGGGCCTGCTGGATCAAGGAAATTGGTACATTTTGCGCAAGTAACCGGCAATAACAGCGTGCAGCAGAAGTCAGAAGCCGTTCATGAAATTATCATTCACCAAACGTTGATTGACGTGAATGGCATTATTCTTACGCATGTTTGCATTATCGTGTGTGGTGATTATGCGCATTCGTTCGTGGAGCAAAATGCACTTCAACATAAACTAACGTAAGCCGTTCATGAGTGCAGACGGGCGTTTCGCGCAGGAGAAAAGAAACGCCCACAAATTCAACAAAATGTCTGTTTCTTATAGGATTTGGCCAAAGAAACAATTACATATGTAGCCTACAATTCTCAAACACACACAGATGATTTGTGTCGGGGCGATAAAACTGCCGTTGAACAACGGATTAAAAAATTAGTAGATAAATAATAAAAATTGAAAGTTGCGCACGTCAACATGCGCGCACTAAAAGTGTAACCTAATGTCAAAAACACTGAATACGCACGCAGTTATACATCGCAGACGGTGGTACATATATACCTGGCGCAATGCATGCAGCGTGTGGTGCAATGGCAGGCAGACACGCACGCTGAAATCAGAAGAAATACGAAAGTTTTCACCGATAAATGCAAGGCAAGCACATTGCTGTCTGCTGTGTGTATATGCATGTGCACCCGCACAACCATACGCATACAATGCACCTGCATGTAGGCCGGGTACACAGAAATCTGTCAGTCAACATGTGTAACAGCATTTCTGCGCAGTCGGCTCTGATTCCAACATGCAACGTAATGACACGAGTGTTTTTATCAATATAACCATGATGGTGCACCTTTATTGATCAACTGCTGGTCGGGTTGTAGACAACCACAGTCTTTTTGTGACGTGCTTGTGTTTGCACAGTGCGCGCACTGCACACAGAGACAGTGTAAAGACGGGCCCACGCCGCCAGACCCAGGGGTGCAATAACTGCATCAGAATGCATCCTGTTCCCGCACACAACGGCACTTCCGAAACTTGTTGGTGCAAGACTGGTGACAAAATCTGTACAGTCATTCACCCCGCCACAGTGTGGGTGTTACAGTGACGGACATTTAGTGGCGCATTATATAATTTCGGCACGCTGTATTTGTGTGCCTAGATTACGTTCACTAATCGAAGTGCAGGCAGAGATAACAGATCTACATTTTATGCATTGCTTTTGGCAGCGGAATGTAATTTATCGGTAATGATATTTATCCAATCCACGAACACCGTTTACCAAAATGTGAGTGAATAAATGTCTGGTACCGAAATGTATCCATTGTATTCTGCTCTGACAGGCAGTGGGACAGGAACCGAAGAACGCATAGTAAGAATAGTAGTTATTTATGCGTAATGTCCCAAAACAGCGATTTAAATACATGCATATACACCAACCGCGAAACTAAATGAGAATATTTGCACCACCAAATGTTCGTGACTTGCACTTCCATCAGATTGTTTTTGTGATAGTATTGAGGGCTGCTGAAATAGTAATTGAACACAAATTGGAACAAATCCAACGCAGGCCTGAAGCAACACTAAAAATTCCAACAAATGCATAATAGTAATAAAAATAACTATGATTTTCGTTAAAACTGTACGAAATCACAGAAGATTGTGGGAACGCAACGTGTGATGTGTGTTGACCTGCATTGCATCTGCATGTTGAACATTTTTCCACCTGAATGCACATTTTGGGTGACCAAAAGTAATCCTGGGTGCCGAGACGTGATATAAGGGAGTTTGATGTGATAACAAGAAGTCCCCAACAATAACAAAATAGAAACAAACATCACCAAATGTATTGATGTTACGCAATGTCATGTTGTTTGACCAAATCAGATCACCCACCCAGGGGACTGGTCATTCTTTCTATTCTTTGATTTACTGCCGTTACTTTATGGTTGTATTCAATGCTGATTTTATAAAAATCGCACCATGCTGTTATGGGGTTTCAATTGGCTTTACCTTGTCTCATTGTGATTTGAAATAATCTGATCTGTACGACACAGCCATTGGATCGAAACCCAAATCATGATAAATAGAATATTTATTTGAAACATCTGCCCGCACACGAACGATTCAATGTATGAAACGTGGTAAGGTATACAATTATTATACTACAACTTGAAACAAAGACGTGACGGCCGAAAAGCCCTTTTTTGAACAAAACTGACAATGAAACGCTATGGTACTTTTCAGCCACACAATAATCAAACGGTGATGGTGGGGCACGTGCACAACACGAAGTGAGGAGGGAGTGGGCTGATTGAGTGATCGAATGTCCAAATGTATTCAAACAACCGATTGCTATTGAAGCAATACAAAGTGAAACGCACAGCAATAAATATTAGCGCACGCATTACCGTTTTCTTGAGATTTTGCAACTGGGTGGTGGTGGTACCCATCGACCAACTTTTACCAGTTCCGCTGAAAAACGGTGCAGAGTGCAGTATATCATAATTCAGACAGTGATGTGTCAAATAATACAACAGCTGCTTACAACGCAAGAACAACCGCATGATAACGGACAAGTGAGATGCGAAATATAACTAAAAGTCTGTATCAAAATGACAATAATGCAGTTTCGTATCAAGAATCAAAGCTTGAAGTTGACACTATGAAGAAAAGACAAACAAATAACTAACGAAAAAAGTATCACCCGCAAATGAGTAGTAAACCGTTCTGTGTTTGAGAATTTACTACGGACAAAAAAGTGGCATTTTGTTGACCCTAGATGCCCTGCAGAGATAGAGTACCAAAATGCTAGCTAAAACCAGTGTTTGTTTGCAATATAATTGTCGTAGAGTATGAGCAGTTTTGCCAGTCAAACCATAATTAATAACCTAATAATGCCTATAACCCGAAAAAAGCACACGGTTAGTCACTTGCGTACAGCTCGCTTCCACCCGCTTATCCAAGCACAACACACGGTACACAAACGTAACATCAACAATAAATTACATTTGTAACATAACGAACTAATTTTTGCAGTTTTTCTTGATCGGTTATGAGTCCCGTTCAAAATCGCGGTATTGCACGAGAGCAAGTAGTGGTGATGGCACATGAAGCGAGAACGTGCGGTGCAACCATCGATCCATCAGTGAAACATCATTATGTACAGACACAATGGGCCAATATGGCGTAGTCGGACAGACGCTTCAGACTCTGCAAAGGCACACTTGATTCAAACAGATTCTTGTTCAAAATAGGAAAGACTTTGTCCAGCTTGGTGTTGATCGGCCGGCACCAGTATCTTAAGTTTGACACCAAAAATTTATTCAAACTACGCAGGCTCCTCACCTTGATCACAACGCTGTCACAATCACCAAATTATCATCTTTATTAGCGCGCTGTTGCTGCAGCACATGTTTGACCACCAGCATACAGCCACCGACGATGTACCGCACAAATGAATTGCCCGCCAGCGGTCCACTGGCGTACAGCCCGGGCACCAGGTCACGTGATCGACTGCTCACACACTGGTAGGTGTTCGGGTCAATCAACAAACGTTGTCGGTTTGATGCCATTATGTCGTTGGCCAAAGTGGTCGACGGCAGGGTCACGTAACTGCCAAGAAACGCGCCAATGGCCTTCGCTTGTACACTGGTCACGTGACCGTCGTTCATTGATCGTAGTTGTACACTGGTCAAATGATCGTTATCTGACTCGACAGCGACAACTGCGTGTTGCGCATAGGGACGGTAGAGGGGTGAGATGATGCGACCGGACATCAGGGACACAACCGACTTGTAGTCCAGGTAGCGCTCGCTCGTCAGTCGTCCCAGTAGAGTGCCTGAAGGAATGGCACACTGCTAGGTTGCATCGACCTCTGATTCCACCCGTTGCCGCAGCAAATGTAATCCGAACATGAACGTCTCTTTGGTTTCTCGCCACATGACGGACAAACCACCATTGGTCTTATCATCCAAAGCACTCAACCGCAACAACCACCCGGATACCTTTCAACTGCTTCGGATGTCGTCTAAACACATGTGTCACGTGCACGCCAGCACACAAACAGCGCACAACAGCGTCGGCGGCCGATAGTCCGTCACCAATAATTACGGTGGTCAAATCATTATCACGTAATCTTGACTCGTGTGGCATGATATCGTGCGTTGATCTTGCTGTTGTGCTGACGCTGGAGGAGCGACGGGACATTGCACCATCTGGAATTGGATGTGATTGATTGCCGTTGGGTTAAGCAGAACCAAGTTCGATACCGAAAGAACAGAGACGAGCAGCCAATGAGAAAGGCAACAACGCCCACCAACCGTGATCTGAATCGTCATTGTTATCATGGATCCATTTATCGACGTTCAATTCCCCCAACGTATTCTTGTTGGTCGCATGTGCATCGCCACACAACTTGAAGTATTGGTCGAATGCATCGTGCAGTATGTGCTGCTTGTATTTGGGCAGCTTCAAACGGGATTCCAGCGCTGGCAGGCAGTACGCTATTGTACTGCCGGTCTCGCCTGGCACCTGTGGAAAATGTTGGAAATGATTGGTATGACAAGTTGGGATCATTGAGATTTGCCAAGGACCGAATGCCGAGGTAACAAGAAGTGCTAAAGGCAAACTACGCCAACACGAGCCCGATTTCGAACGTGGTGTATTCAAAACGAAAAGAAAGAGAAAATAATCAGGCTCCACTTTGTATTCTTCAACGTGTAACATTTCCCAAATCAGCAGCCACGTATGAATGTTTCACTATTCTGCCAGCTGCGAAATCGGGCTCGTGTTGGCGTGGTTTGCCTATATGTTCACAAATGTTTTACATTTTACAAAATCAGAATGGATTAGGAAATGTGTGGACGGCGACCAATGCTTTTCATTTATCGTGTCGGAAAAATAAATATTGATATAACAATACGAAACTTGTGCGATTTACGATAATTTAGATTATGCATTCGCAATAAGTGCGTAGCACCATGATGTTGCAAAAAAATACATATCAGATATAAAACACAGCGTTTTTTCAAAATCAGAAGTGAAAGGGCATATAACATACCTCAAGTTTGCGCGGTTCGGTGACTCCAGTGGCGAGCACGATTATTCCACATTTGTACCGAGTCCGCGTGCCATCCCCTCTTTCTGCGTCAACCAGCCAATGTGTGTCGTCGGGGCAACGCTGTCAATGGAAGATGATGTTTCATTGATTAAATGTTAGATTACCAGTGAAGTCCACAAAAGCCAACGGACGACACCACCAACTTGGGTGAGCAAACCTGCCTTCGTCAGGCGGCTATGTTATTGGTCGCACAATGACCATATAAGAATTCATCAAAATCAATCCTGATTTTCACGTTCAGTCACTCTTAACTACTGTGCTATTTGCGATTCTCACAAAACATTTTCAGCTGAAAATTATCTGGCAGATCAACCACGTTGCCGCAGGTCTGAAACATTCTCTTTAATACGTGTTTTATGTGTGATCGCGCAACGCAACGTCATTGCCCCGTCACTAGCCTGCTTTGCGATTCAGGAAAAAATTTGACCAATTCTTATAAAGTCATTGTGCGACCAATATTCACATTAACTGTGGGACGTAAAGGCGAACTACACCAACACGAGCCCGATTTCGAAGGCGGTGAGTGTTCAGAACGAATAGAAAGAGAAAATTCTCATGCTCCATTTTGTATTCTTCAACGTGTAGCATTTCCCAAATTAGCAGCCACGTCTGAATGTTTCACTATTCTGATAGCTGCGAAATCGAGCTCATGTTGGTGTAGTTTGCCCTTACCTCAACTGCACGGCAGTGAATAAAAAAAAACTAATCATACCAGTAAGAGGCGAAATTAACAAATGAATTAACGAAAGTCACGAGAATAACGCAGATCCAATTTGGTCCGATTGGGCTCCGACCTCCAAATTTGATACCGCGACTAACGCTTCATCGCTGGTTATTATCGTCATGCCATTGAAGACCACAAGCATTACCTGCACTCGAGTGACGTCAACACCAGGCAGCTGATACTGATCAATACCAGCGAGCAGTGGGTATTTCTGGAAATAACTGCGCACAACACCGACGGGCAGACGGTCGACGAGCGGAAAGCCATGCAGCCAATCGAACAATGACACGGCCGGCAGGTCGAACCACGTGTTCGAACTCACACACAACAACTGCAAATGGGTGGTGGTGGTGGATCAATGAGTTTGGCGTCTCATTATGTTTTCACAGACGGGCATGGCAACAGGACTAAAGGAGAGACTGACAAGAACGGTAGAAATCCAGCTTTGCCTTTGGCTGACCGTGCAGAGCACGGCAAACTGCGGCCGACAGCAGGCAAGCAAACGAACACGTACCTGATCCGAATAATGATGCCAACTGCCACCGGGCGGTGTCTTTGCGAGCACCAAGTGTGGCACAGCCAGTTCGGCATGGTGTTGCCATCGAATGGCTGATTCGTGCTCGTGACCAATGTCAACGTCGGGACGACACAGCACGTCCATCAGCTTCGACACGCCGCCATCGTCTGACCACCATGATAGATCCTGATCGAGAAAGGGCAGTTTGCGTAGATGAAGTTGTTGCGGGGTATGGAAATGGGGGAAGCAGCACTTTCAACGAATTTGGGGATCACTCGTGGTCATGACATGTGTCGGACTCGGTGACTGTAATTTTCAATCATGTGACTACTTGAATCAAAATGTTTCGTGCTTTGCTCATTTTGATTCCGATTAATAGCGATTACTATTATATTGGTCGCACAATGACCATATAGGAATTCATCAAAATTAATCCTGATTTTCACGTTCAGTCACTCTTAACTACTGTGCTATTTGTGATTCTCACAAAACATTTTGAGCTGAAAATAATCTTGCAGATCAACCACGTTGCCGCAGGTCTGAAACATTTTCTTTACTACGTGTTTTGTGTGTGATCGCGCAACGCAACGTCATTGCCCCGTCACTAGCCTGCTTTGCGATTCAGGAAAAAAATTGACCAATTCTTATAAAGTCATTGTGCGACCAATTTCAGTATCAACTATCCTGTTACAATACCACTGGCAATTTCAAACCACAAACTCTAAAAATTTTGACTTTAATATCGTCACGCGACCACTGCAGATCCAATCACCAAATTGAATATCGCCGCCAACAAAAACCTCGACATACGACATTTGAACGAACCTGATCCATCAATGACAGCTCAGCATTTGGTGCCAGTTGTTCGTGTATGTATTTGTTTGGGTGTCCAACCCGCGTGTCGTAGTAGGGACGCCAGCCAGCCAACAAGGCCGACAGGGATAGACCTGATGGACCGTTGCCTGCACAATCAGGGACAGAATTAAAGATTGAGTGAATGGCGCCTTTTGGTCGGAACGGTTCCGAAATTGGTAACGCAACTTTCATTAAAAAGAACATTTCGAGATTTATTGCTGCCAGTAATATCGATCATCGTGAAATTATGCCGCCTGGGGACACAACGTTTAATCGGGTCGAAGTAGGTGGCAACATGAATATTTCGAAATATCCGTTTATGTATGTACGTGTGGTGGCCAACACAGATACGATCACTAAATTTGATGCCGCTGATCACATGACCGACCACAAACAATTGGGAACATAACGCACCGATAATGACGATCCCGACATTTTCATATTCTTGTTGTTCCATAATTGCTGGCGATCGATTTCTCAATCGGGACAGGACGGGGCGCGATGTTGGTGCTTTGCCAAACTGAGCCAGTCAGTAGTGGCGTGACAGTGCAATGCAATGCACCCATCCACCGATTCGCGTCATAATGTTCACACCATGCTCACATGTTACACACACCCCCACCAGGATGATAACAACAAATAGCACCACCGGTGGACAGTGTTTCTCTGAAATAACATAAAAATAGTCATATCAGCACTGATAAGCAAGAGGTACATGTGTGTCTCTTGAATATTTTTGGCCACAAGTGTGTCACGTGAATGCTGTTTATTTCGAGAATAGTCAGGAACTGTCCTTCAAACATAAAGCGCAAGACTTTTTATGGGAACATTGTTTTTTGCAAAGGTGGTTGTTTCCTGTCAATAGCGCCAATTGTTTTCCTGAAGAAGAGTAGTGATCGGCACCAGACGGTGCCCGATCGAAGAAAATAGCCACTTTTATGAGAGCAACACACACAACAAATGATAAAATTCCGGATAATGTGCAGCAAGCTGATATCAAAAAACAGGGCATAGCTTCGGTTACATGCCATCCTCGAGCAGTGATAACAAAAAAATGTTCTTTTGAAATATGTACCAGTTTTTTCGGCAGAATGGAACAAAAAACATGTCTGTTAGAGCTGTTGTTGCACGGAGTGCGGTGGGCGAAATCTATCGAAGTTACGACAAGCAGCAAACCAATCATCATTAGGAGGAGGTAAACTGTCGTTCATCTTCAAGCGATGGGTGGGGTTGAGTGGTAGAGCAAGGCCCCAGAGCGAGCAGCGGGTGTAGAAGGTTAGACAAAGGGTCACAAACCGGTTAGTGAGGTCATTACTTGACATAGACTGCAACTCAAGTAGGTGGGGATAAAGAGCAGACAGGTGCAGTTGCACTGTGTCGTCAGTTCGTGATGACAGTCCTACTCTATGTGCACATTTTTGGCACCAACCTGCAGCACCTACCTCCGCGCAGCGCAATATTTACTTTATGACGAAGTACGAGCGAAACATAGCGGCAGGGTGACGTCAATTCCGACCCGCTATTCTGACAGCCAGCCGGAGAGCAATTTGATACTGTTCTAGCTTTCTACATGTCTGATTGCCAGGCTCCAGCCGGCAGTCTCCAGGTCCAAAGAACAGTGAAAATTTCGCAATAAAATGAAAGTGGGAATGAAAATTTAATGTGGAAAGTGAAAGTGCACTGCCAAGGACTGTAAATAAATTTATGCTTGAATAACAGCACAAAAATTATGAGATGCGCAGTGCGAACAAAAAGTTCCGAAAACGCATGCGATAGACCAGACCTATTCATACAACAGTCTGATCAAACTTTGGACAAAAACATTATGTATAATAATGAAATTATTGATGTTCAAATAACGCAAGCATGACAGTAAAACGAAACTTCCTTGTGGGCGTGAGCACGCGTAGCGCGTGAATAATACAGCAAACAAAATCTTTTCACAAAACAAACTTATCACGTCTCACTGTCTAGAAATCTGGGGTCAGTCCCGGATTAAAGCTTAAAATTCTTCTAATATTTTTTGACAAACCGACTCCCAAGAACAACGTGTGACCCAAACAAAAAAGCATAAGCGTGCATTTTACAAACGAAATACCATTGTACACACAAAAAAGCACACAGCAGAGGGAGCAACAAAAAAGCTGAGCTTTGAAAATGAGAATGCAAAAATGACAGCGAATTTCGAAATTCACCAGATGTGCAATGGGGAGCCAGATAACAGAAAACATTTCAACAGGACAGCTGTTCAGAGAGAAAAAGTGCGCAGAAGTTGGTTTTGTCTGGCAACTATTCACACGTGGTACTGGGTCTGCGGCCAACACATAAACAGGGAATAAAAAACGGAGCTTTCAACAAGCACAAATGTGCCACCTCACTTTACTAACAATAACGCTGTTCTATCAATAGAAGCGAGTGCCCGAGCAGGTGCTGGCTACCGTAATCTAGCACATTCTGTTTTTGATAAGCAAGCCTGAATCCAGTATCCTGTGTCAGTGTGCAGGGGCATGCCAATAACCGCTGAATGCTGTTGTAATAAGAAAGAAAGGATAGGGAAACACATCTGTATTCTTGGATGGAAGTTATGGTAATCAAATTGAATAGGACAGGAAATGTAAATATATTACGATAAAGTTGATGAAAAAAATAGCATGTTTTCAGATTGAGTTCAGTCACGTGGCATGAACTTCAGGCAGCACGCGAGCACAAAGCATCCTCTCGATGCAACACAGCGGTAACGTGGCAACCAACTAAATTATGCGCAAGCCTGTGCTGAGTGCACACAAGGGTGCGTACATGTTGGCAAATCCGTTTTTTGCCCGACCTCTATTCTCCACCGGGCCGCCGCTTTTGTCCGTGCAAACATGCCTGACCGACGGGGCACGCTCAGCTGGCCCGGGACACTGCCTGCTTGGGTACAGAGAGACGCTATATTATCCGGCACAACACTGTTGAGGCAAAGTGGAACTCTATGGCCCGGTGAACATATAAAAATAAGCTGGCTGGCATACAGTTCGCATATTAAGTTGGCACTGCGCCAAACATGGAGCTTCTGTGATCCTATCAACTGTCTAAGAACGGGTTGGACATGTGCACACGTACGGTACACTGGGCTTGGGGAATTGTGAGAGAAAATATTATGTGCAGTACGTCCGAACACAATGATAGTGAAAATTTACCGTTTACATAAGAAAACTTGTCATTAGTGCACATAGGACTGAAATTCAAGTGTTTTTGAGTCAAAAGTTCAAAACATCTTGAAATTGGGAATATTATGCGCAGTATATTTTTGGAAAAATTAAAAAAATTCCTTGTTTTCTGACCACACCTGGGTTTCGCGGGTTATCCGAGACCATCTGCATGACGTTTGTGGCTACGCCGCTCATCAGTCGTGAAACACAAAAGGCAACAAAAACAGCAACCACATGCATATCGGTTTGCTTGCGTCACAAAACCATCTGTCGTCACGCAAACCGATCATGAACACGAAGCAGTGTAGTTCCTGGTCCGGCGCGGCGGTTAGTGTACCTACCCCTTTTTTCCGTGCGGCGGTTAGTGTACCTCCCTGGGGGGGAAGGGGGGGGGAAGACCCAAATCCAGGAAAAAGTCCTTTTTGAGGTAGAAAATTTGACCGATTTTTACCCCTTTTTGGAAAAAATTCTCCATAAAAAGGGTATTTTGGCGACTTTTGACATCATTGACCTGAAAATCACCCATTTTAGGCCTAAAAATGGCCATTTTAGGCCTAAAAACGCCGATTTTAGGCAAAAATTGAGGCGTTAGTGTACCTGGCGCGGCGGTTAGTGTACTAGTGTACCTTGGTCGCGGCGGTTAGTGTACCTTAGGGGGGGACCCCCCCTCCCCCCCAGGAACTACACTGACACGAAGTGAACATCGTGATAAATTCTGCACCATTTGCACGTTCCTGCATTCACATGAGATGAAGGATTTGGGTTCAAGAACAAAATTTGTTGCAGAAAACGCAGCAGGTATGGAACAATTTGCAATAAACAAATGTAGAATGGTGGAGCATCCCAACAAAGCATGGAAAAGAAGCCACAAAATTGTGTGCCCGGTTCATGAAAGCAGCTGCCATAAACAAAACAAAAACACACGTAGTTACTGTAACACAAGTGTTTCAGATGGCAGGCGGTAGGATTGAGGTTGTTAGCACAACGGACAACCTTGGATTTATGTTTTACCACATTGAACTGGACAAAGAATCTGCGACAGTACCTCCCTGCTTGATTGCTTTATTTTCCGACAAAAAAGCAAAACTGAAACTGTAAACAAAGAACAGCACATGTCAATCAATATTACACCGAATTACAAAGGTATATGAAACTTGGTTATCAGATCGTATATGACTCTGTCGGGTGACACTTTTGAATTAACGTTATCAAGAGCACTTGGTTGCACAAATTTCGAGCAAGCACCTTGAAAGTCGTTAATTTTCGGTCTGCGAACAGCTCCAGGTGCCACAACCAAAGCAAGTCAGGTCCAATCCGATCACTAAGTTTGACACCGTTCAAAGATTCGCAAACAACAACGAGATCATCAATCACTCAGCAGCGTCGGCTGGCTTCCCACTGTCCTCTCCTTCATCCTTGACTTCCCCACAATCGGTGATGACCGACTTCATCGACGGCTTCCCGTTCTTTCCCCCGGTCTTCTCCAGTTGTCGTACCACATTCATTCCATCCACCACACGACCGAACACAACGTGTTTCCCATCCAGCCAATCAGTCGCCCCACAGGTGATGAAGAACTGACTGCCGTTGGTATTCGCACCTAAAGCGATGAAAAATGTTTTGCTGACTGGATTTGGCCATTGCGACAAAATCGTCCGACATGGTTGGACTCGGCTGACCAAAATAGAAAAATCTAAACTAAACATTGGTCAAATTTTGGCTAATATTGCAGTGGTCAACTCAAGTGGTCAAATCACTTCCGTCAACTCACAGCAAACCCGACTGAGCACGAGAAATAATACATGGCATTCGGAGTGAGTTGACGACTATCTACAAGGTGAGTTAGCGATTTGACCACTTAACTTGACCACTGTAATCTGAGCCCACATTTTTATCATCGTAAAAGTTGTTTATCAGTAGCGGTCAGAAACTAGTGCCTTCCACCTATTGTACCTACCGGAGTTTCCGCTCACAGTCGCTTCCTAATAGAGCCTTGATCTATTCGGAATTCGAGATTTTTTCGTCCGAACACAAAAATGATAGTGAAAATTTACCGTTTACATAAGAAAATTTGTCATCAGTACACATAGGACTGAAATTCAAGTGTTTTTGCGTCAAAAACATCTTGAAATTGGGTTTCAATCGTTTTCGCAAAGTTCAAAATATTTGCTACGGCTGCCATACAACTCAATTTTGGAATAAAAATAATTTTCAAAATCCGATTTCTCACATGCTTCCGAATAGACCCCTAGGGGTTGCAAACGGAAAGTTCCGGTAGCATTCTAACCCCAACCTGCTCCTCTTTTCACTGCCATAAGAATTGCCCAAAAAGTATGCTTACTAAAAAACTGCCCTAACCCCGAGTCAGCGACCGATCCGAGAACAAGTTTGACGCTTGTTATTGCTACTGCCCTAAAGTTTATGAACATTAGCAATGAGACAAAGCCTTTGAATTCAGCGTTGCAGTTCGGCACAAAACATTTCAAAAATGTAACTAACCAGCATTCGCCATTGATAGAATGCCAGCGCCGGTGTGTTGGAGCACAAAGTTCTCGTCATCAAATTTGTTGCCATAGATCGACTTGCCACCGGTGCCATCGCCGTTCGTGAAATCACCGCCCTAAGCAAACAAAAGTGAACTTATTTGTCCTTCCATTTTGCGCAGCAATGCATCATTCAGTTCAGTCTGCATCTTTGCAAGACCAGTGGTTCTGAGTACAGCACACCATGTTGGTAACACTACATTATTTCTTTCTGAAAACTTTTTGTTCGAATCAGAATTGGAAATAATTCTGCAAAGATCATTACTCTTGCCCCCTATATCTATCTATCTAAAGATCATTATTAAGCACTGTTTTAATAAAATTCCACAGACCTGAACCATAAATCCGGGGATTATACGATGAAATGAGGATCCTGAGTATCCATATCCCTTCTCTCCAGTGCACAATGCCCTGAAGTTCTCACAAGTTTTGGGACATACATCAGTGCGCAGTTCGATCACGACTCTGCCGAGGCTACGAATGCCCAGTTTGATGTCCATGTACACTTTGGGGAGCATACTGCTGCCCTTGGCCTGGGTCCCAGTTTCGGCCCGGCTTTCAGTTGTAGCGGCTTCCCTTTCTGAGCCGGTCCCGTATTGTTTCAGCCATTCGTCATCGGCCCACACCGGTCGCATAGATCGTTCATTGGCTTTCGGTGGTCGTGCAAAGTTGACACGTATGGTGCGACCGAACAGTTCGGACTCATTCATGTTGTCGATCGCTGCTGCTGCGTCCTCGGACAGCTCGAACTCGATGAAGCCGAATGCTCGATGTTTGTTCGTTTCGTAGTCAAGGGGGACTGTAAAGTGAAAAACATTTCGTGTTTGAATGATTGCTTTAGGCAGTACCAATTGCAAGGGGAGGCGGCGGAGTGCGCCCCAGCCCAAAATTTGAAAAATAAAACTCAAGCTGTGACATAACGAACCAGAAATATCGACGATATCACCAAACGGAATGAAGGCGGCATGCAGCACTTTCTCATTCACTTCTTCGCCAAATCCACCGACATAAACAGTGCGTTTACGATTGTGCGGGAAGTTGGTGTGATACGTGGTCATGCTTAGTTAGTACCTAAAGCGGCAAAGCCTTTCAACGAAACAAAGTTTCCCAGATTCATAACCAAAAATTTAAAAAACATTAAATTCAAATAGTTCAGCCTGTTCAGTTACAGCGGAATGGCCGACCAAAACGGCATTTCAATCACAAATAAATCTCCAAAGAAAAATTCTTGATTTATACATGAGCACGACAGCGGTAAGGACAGCACATGAGCACGGTAGCAATGAATGCAGTATAATGCGAAGGTTATTCTGAAATACACAATCCTAAATAAAGCGTCTAGTAAGTGTCCACTATTAGAATATTCGGCACAGTAACCTTCAGACTAGATTGAGAAAGCATCATCAAACATGATAAACGAAGAAATTTCAAACTTCAAAAGCACGTAAAATGGCACACCATCACAATTTGGAAAAAATATTTTTTCGCCACCACGACCGCAATCGAGATTTCATCGCTCCAACGATATTACTCGAATCCCAGTTGCTGCATGGTGGCTTGTTTGGCACAGTGACACATGGCAGACATCAGGCGAAAGAACCCGGTGTCTTTCGGTTTTTCTAACCCGCGCATCAACCGACGTTTCATCACTGTGACAAACTCTTTGTTCGACAGCTCGCCGTCCTGTAACATCGAATACGAACTTTGCTAATTTTATAGCAAACTCTCGCATCCATTTCTAGAAAATCAGAAATCATAGTTGCGATTATTACATACAAATATTTTATCAGCTGTTTATTCGACACTTTGATTTTTCGAAACTGTTCGTTTAAATGAAGTTCAGTTTTCGGTACTGTGTAAAAGTGGTCCGTCGATCAGGCGTTTTGGTAAGAAAGGCGAGCAAGATTTTGAGACATAAAAATGTGAGTTTTCACATCGTTTCGCAGGCATGCTTGTCAGAGAACACCAGTATGTAGTAACGGGGTACGGGGGTAATACGCCCCAAGCCTCCGTCAGCTATCTATCTACGTCTACCGAAAAATCTATACTCCAAACATAGCTTATCTATGTCCACCGTGGCCGGACATCAACCAAAACGTGTGGATTTTAGTGCCATGTCTACCATCCGAACCAACTGCATTAAGAGCGTGGGGTAATACTAACAGATAGGTGTCAATGGAATAGGGTTCACAAATCGAAAAAAATGGATTTCGCTCATATTGCACAAAAAGTTGACTACTACATTTACTAAGACACATACAAAATTTTGGTGCCAAACTCCAAAGCATTAAATAGTTATGGGCGCATTTAAGTGGGTAGGTCGAAGATTTCGTGAAATTCCAAAAATGTACCAAGTTTATGTTGATGAGGCTGTCATTTGTTTTAGATCGGGTGCTATTTAATGAAAATAACACATAATAGTCAATTTGTTATCTACTTTTCAACCATGTAAAAATAAAGGCAAAAATTCGCTGTATTTTCTCTTCCGTTGAATTTTTCAAAAGTCAGCTCTGAAATTTAGGGCATATCAAAAACAACCAATTTTAAAAAAGTCCTCACCGACGAATTCTTTCTATTTGGTCTCAAAATGTGCGCCATAAAATTGTGATATTGGTTTATAAATCTGGTTTGTGACAAATTTGAATATCTTCTGAAAAGTTTAGATAAAGAACAATTTTTTTGTTTTTTCTCACTTTTTTGTCTTTTTTGCACGGATTAGCATTGGTTAAACGACCGATGTGGGTGTCACGAACGGCAACAAGGTGCTTGTCAATGTAGTCTGAAAGTAAACAGCTTGTTCATGACACATGACAAGCTATCAAAATGGATACAAGTTCAGAAATGCAAGCTATTTGGCACCGGCCGTGATTGGCAAAAATTCGCTGTAACCTGTCACTTGATGCATCACACGAGGTGAGCAACAAGCAACGACAACAACACACAAGCAGTCAACACACACATTATAGCTGCAACACAACACGTTTTATGTAAACGGCAGAACACACATGCGCACGCGCAATTACATTTATGTAACACATTAAGGCAAGCCAGCGGCTGGCTCGCATAGCGCAATCGGTTAGGCGCAGCACTGAACATGCGTGCGTGTGTCTGTCGCGCAGGTTCAAACCCTGTAGCGTATCTTTTTTTGCGTCACGGGTTTTGGGTGAACGTTTTACCATTATTACTTTTTATTTCGTAACTGGATGCAATGCAAAAACATTTAGAAATAGGCAAGAGTTGAAACAAACGAATAGCCATTCACAGATTTGCTGCATTTTCCTAACAAACGGTTGCCTTGATAAGCACATTAATTGAAAGCACTCTCGTGGTATTTACAGTTAAGAAAAACACATATGTAGGTTTCAGCAGCATACACATCAGAACTCATATTTGGGAATCACATGCATCAATTTTTACATATTCCGTCAGTCAATTGAACTGCGCACCACGACAAAACAAGAAAGAAATAAAACGACGAAATTTTTTTTGCTTCATGCTAACATAAATTGCCGACAATATTCAAATTTGTCACAAACCACATTTATACGCCAATACCAGAATTTTATGGCGCACATTTTGAGGCCCAATAGAAAGAATTCGTCGGTGAGGACTTTTTTAAAATTGGGTGTTTCTGAGAAGCACTCGTTTTTTTGACATTTTTTAAAAAATGCAATGGAAGAGAAAACATCCAATATCGTGCAACTATTTTTGCACAGCTGAAAAGCGGACAAAAAACTGCTATATGTGTGCAAATTTCAGCGCCGAATGTTGTTTATCGGCTGAGATCCAATTGGATTGACATTTATTTTTTCAGCATTTTTCATTTTTAAAATTTCCCAAAAAATGCAAACCGAACACCTTTAAATTGAAAATACTGAAAGTATACTTAGATTTGGAACGCCAAACTTGGAGAGCATTCCTAAATATGTTGTGGCATTGATTTCCAATCAAAAAAACCATATCCAAAATTTCAGTTTTGTGAACCCTACTTTGCGATTCTTACCACCCCACGCTCTTAAAGGCAGTCTACGGGAGGTTGTCACTCAGCCCCCGAATACCGTAACCCACCGCAAGCGAGATCGTTGCGAGACCCATGCTGATCGCTGCTTATCGACACGTGTATTAGCGGCAGCAAGCTGGAAATTGTCATCATGCGCGTCGATCACCAAAACTTCGAAATGTTGGTTGGTGTTGGCGCTAGCACGCAAAACATAGATAAAAAACAAAATGGTCTCGACACGATCCTTGCAGATCAAAATTACGGTGGGTTACGGTATTCGGGGGCTGAGTGACAACCTCCCGTAGACTGCCTTTACTAGAGAACACGAACCTGATTTTCATCAAACAACACAAACACCACATCAATGAGGTGCGAGCTGAGTTTCACACCGGCCACGCATTCGGCCACATGACGCAGAGTGTCTTTGTCGATACTAAAATAGAGACGACTTCGGGCTGGATCGAAATCATAAAAACAGTCACAATTAACAAAACCACTAACCTGGCACCAGCGACGTTGTAAAAGCTTAACGCTGTATCGACGTCACTGATGTGCGTGAGAAAATGGAAGAAACACCACAGGTCATCGAAGGTGATGCCCTGGAAAATCAAGGTAAGAAACTGAGAAACATTAGAACTCCAATGGATGCTTCTGTCCAGCCCACTTTGGATCCATTTTTGACCATGAATTGTTTCTTCACTCGTTTGCGCATTCGAGCCTGACGTTTCGGCGGTAGACCAGAGTGCATCAGAAGCATGTCTAAAAGAGCAGAGAATTTTTCACGAAGTCGGCAATATGCATATCGACAAAATCAGTTTTACTGGCAAACGCAGTCTCGGTGATCGAGCCGTCTTTGGGATAGCGTCGATCGAACTCGATCTTCAGCACGTCCCGTTGTAGTTGGCGCTGGAATGCTTCGCAAATCACGATAAAAATCTTGTGAACAGAAAAAAAGGCGATCGAAAAAACAGAGAGACATGAACCTGAAATTCGAGAAACTTCTTCACAGTCAACGCTTGGTTGAGTTCGGGTCCGAAAAAGTACTGGGCCAGAGCAGAGTTGACGTGCCGTTGCAACGTACTGCCCGTGGTGTTGTGATCACGATGTCGGGCGCCCATCGAGGTTTGCCCACGGATCAGTGAGGTCACCTGCGGGAAAGACATGGTAAATGTGGGGAGGACAAAACTCACAATGAGCGCCGCAACTGACATTTTCGAATTCAGCGTATTCCAGCGTGCCATTGCCGTCCAGGTCGAACATTTTGAATGCCAACTCGAAATGACGTGGGGAGGCTGAAAAACAGTAATTGTTCATGCTTTCAGTTTCAGGTGAGTAATTTTTGAACTGCTTCTCAAGTTTACTAATTTCAAATTTGATGCTGGTGACGTACTTGACAAAACCGTCAGCAGGAAGACATAGTCACTGAACGTGATCAGCCCGGTCTCGCCAAGACGGAAGAAAATGCTGTCGGCGTCCAAATTCACGATGTTTCGAGGTTTCTAAATTTTCAAGATTCAAAATTACCTTTCTGTGATAAAACTGTACGAACCCCTAAGCCAAGCCTAACTTGAGGATCATAGATTCTGAATTGATCCAATCCGAGTCCATCTGGTTGTTTCAAGCCAGGCGAAATTGAGCGAACAAAATCCTCCGGTGTCATAAGCACCTCGAAATTCGTCGACTTGTGAGTTTCACCCTCCGGATAAACCTAAATCAAAACCTGTTGATTATGTTATATTATCAGATCAAGATCAAGTATTCTTGCGAAAGTCAAACAAGGCTGCCATTGGATTCTCGTGGACTGACCTTCAAAGTGGCAAAGTAGCGAAAGATTTTGTCTGGCGTGGAAAACGCACGAATTCGATTTTCGTATTCGATCACGCGGCGGTCTCGGAAACCGACACGCGGTTTTTTGGGAGGCGCATCCGCTGCGTTCAGATCCTGCAAGTTTGGCAATATTTAGGTGTCGCAAAACCAAAAATTTCTCAGGTTGGACCGATGGCAGTGCAACTAGCGAAAGGTACCACCCAGCACCCACATCCACGACCCACTCACAGTCATATCATGCTCATTATTCGATCTCGACTCGACAGCACTGCCAGCCTCCGGTCGAAACCGAGACGGCACGGACAAATTCTCATCTACCATATGTGCCAACGGATGCTGCTCGATTTTGTCAGCCCTTGTTCTGAAAAAAGATGCGGCAAATGAAGTTTGCTACGAAGAAAAATAAAATACGATTGAAAAACGGATAAGAAACTGAACTACAATATGAAACTAATTATGATAAGCTTAGAATGAGACTAACACTTCTTTTGACTGTTGGTAGCCTAAATAGAAACAAATGGACATTGCGATGCCGCCAAATATGACGAGCCCTTTTCGATAAAGAATCATCTCGTCGGGCGCACGGATCACATTCATCCCGAACTTTTCGTATTTCTGAAAGTCACTGTAGCCGCGACCACTCTTCTTTTTGAACTGTGGTCGACTTTTTGCTTGCTGTTTGTTGTCGAAATCCGCACTTGTGCTTGCGTTAACAATCATCACACGGAGGACGGCCGGATGGTGCTGGAATAAAAATGAACGTGCTTGCAGCCAACGTTATTCATACCAGTGAGTTGGTCACCCCGAGCTAGCTACCTAGCAAATTTTGGGATGATATCGCAGAAATGTTCGCCGAGAAATCCCAAAAAACAATGTTCTTAAACCGGGCAACCGGATATCGCATGCTCTCAGAATCCGGCCTTTCGCAATAAAATGTGACTATATATACGATGAGTGATCACAAAAACATCGTTCAAACAAAATGAAATGCGTTTAAATTGTGAGAATTAATTTTTTAAAATTTGCTTTCGGGAACAAACGCGAGTTTGTGCCGACTTACGCTCCCCCTTTTGATCAGGCAACGGCAGAACGTTTAGTAGGGAATCCAACCAGCTCGTCAACCAACAGCCACGTGTGAAATGTTTCACAAAGGTTTCATCTGTCAGCGGGCTGGTTCTTGTCTCAGTCTCACTGACTTTCATGATCAAAAGGGTGAGCGTAAGTCGGCACAAGCTCGCGTTTGTTCCTGAAAGCAACTTTTCAAAGATAAATTCTGACAGTTTTAACGTGGTTTATCTCGTTTGATCGTTGTTTTTGTGACCGTTGGACACAAACAGTCTAACTGCGTAGTAAAAAAGCAAGCATGAGATATACGGTTTTCCGCTTTAACCAGTGTAGTGGCAGGCAAATGGTGAACCTAAGGGCCGAAAAACGGGTATTTTTTTGCATGCAGTGTTCTGCAAAATTGGCCAGAAAATTGGTATTCTTTTTGCATTTGGCCGAAAATTCCCCTAAAATAGCCATTATAAAGAGGTCTTTGGGATCTTGAGGTCGAAAAACACCCATTTTTACCCATGAAAACCATAAATTGGTGGTTGCAAGGTACCCTAGGGGATGGTTGATGCAAGGTATTATACCTACCCTCCCCCAGGGGTGGTTGCGCAAGGCACGGTAGTGGCTGGGCCTGGGGGATGGGGCGGGGGATTCGCCTCCTAGGGGGCATCTATCTAGAGTCCACACCCAGCGGGGGGATGGGGAAGGGTATCTATCTCGAACCGACCGACCCCAAAAGGTATCTCGAGTCGGTATATTTATGCCTTTCAAAGGCAGAAATGGGTGTCTTTCGACCTCGGAACCCCTTAAAGTGCCTCTACAATTGAATGTTGACCGCGTTTGCTGGCAGCCATTTCTTTGGAAAATGAAGGCAAGGAATCAGAAACCCAGATTTAGGGAATGGATTTTCAACTCGTTGCTTTGTGATGTTTCACGGAGCCCACATATTTTCACAGGAGGAGAAAAAATGAAAAAAGTTTGAGGCGGGCCTGTGCAAGACAGAAGGTAATCCAATCTAAGATATTTTCAGCGTTTTATACACAGACGTTTCTCTGTTAAACGAGATATAAAGCATTGCACGAAACGCCAGGTGTGACAAATGATAAACGAAACACTCCGAAAAATCAAGCCTTTTTGAAGCACCCTTTTACTGCTGTGTAATTTTAGGCATCTGTGGTGAATGAAATTAGTTGTCAATTGCAAATAAAAATCGTCTAATTATCCTGCGTTCAGGATGTGCTTTTCGTTTTTCAAAACCCTACACAGCTCACACAATGTTTACCACAACATGCGCAAGGCAGCCATTCCACAGCGCACACACAATGTCAACACACAGCCGGCACAGCGACAACACAGCAATGTTTCAGCTGGCCAGCTTTGTCGTGTGTGTGCGCTGTGGAATGGCTGCCTTGCGCATGTTGTGGTAAACACTGTGTGAGCTGTGTAGGGTTTTGAAAAAACGAAAAGCACATCCTGAACGCAGGATAATTTGACGATTTTTATTTGCAATTGACAACTAATTTCATTCACCACAGATGCCTAAAATTACACAGCAGTAAAAGGGTGCTTCAAAAAGGCTTGATTTTTCGGAGTGTTTCGTTTATCATTTGTCATACCTGGCGTTTCGTGCAATGCTTTATATCTCGTTTAACAGAGAAACGTCTGTGCAGTGATGTGGTTGGGGGGTTGGGGGGGTTATCCCCCCCCCCAACTGCTAGGTAGCTTTCTTGCTCCGAAACCCATACCCCCCCCCCAAACTGGCTAGCTAGCTTTCTTGCTCCGGTCATCAAGTAAGAAAAGTGTTGATTTTAGTGCCAAAATGACCATTTTATGGGCCAAA
This sequence comes from Rhynchonema sp. JSB1_4, assembly GCA_030248065.1. NCBI lineage: Eukaryota > Metazoa > Nematoda > Chromadorea > Monhysterida > Xyalidae > Rhynchonema > Rhynchonema sp. JSB1_4. The sequence goes on from JASAMV010002310.1 coordinate 124,709, forward strand.
ATGCTCAAATTCGTTCAAATTTTCTCGCACGTGCACAAAAATACGCATTTTAAGGCTTATTTTAGCATAATTTAGACCAAATTTTAAACCCCTGTTTTTGACTTCTGGACCAATACCCCCCCCAAATCGGGGTACCCGGCTAGCTAGCTAGCTTTCTTGTGCCGGACCCCTCCAGCTAGCTAGCTTTCTTGCTCGGACCAACTGCATCACTGCGTCTGTGTATAAAACGCTGAAAATATCTTAGATTGGATTACCTTCTGTCTTGCACAGGCCCGCCTCAAACTTTTTTCATTTTTTCTCCTCCTGTGAAAATATGTGGGCTCCGTGAAACATCACAAAGCAACGAGTTGAAAATCCATTCCCTAAATCTGGGTTTCTGACACCCTGCCTTCATATTCTGACAAAATGGCTGCAAACAAACGCGGTCAACGTTCAATTGTAGAGTCACTTTAAAACCGCGCCCTCCGCGCAGAAAATGGGGTCAGCGGTCAGTCAGTGATTAATAGAGCCCTCCTTCACGTCTATTTAGGTTTTTACGGTAAAGGCAGTCTACGGGAGGTTGTCACTCAGCCCCCGAATACCGTAACCCACCGCAAGCGAGATCGTTGCGAGAACCTTGCTGATCGCTGCTTATCGACACGTGTATTAGCGGCAGCAAGCTGGAAATTGTCATCATGCGCGTCGATCCCCAAAACTTCGAAATGTTGGTTGGTGTTGGCGCTAACACGCAAAACATAGATAAAAAATAAAATGGTCTCGACACGATCCTTGCAGATCAAAATTACGGTGGGTTACGGTATTCGGGGGCTGAGTGACAACCTCCCGTAGACTGCCTTTACAAGGATAGCAGAACCCAAAATGACGGTTTTTTTTACCAATACTGACGTTAGAGACAGAGACAGTGTCTGTCATGATGGCAGTGCTGTGGCTGGTAGCAGTGATGTAGTTGGTCCAAGCAAGAAAGCTAGCTAGCTGGAGGGGTCCGGCGCAAGAAAGCTAGCTAGCTAGCCGGGTACCCCGATTTGGGGGGGATTGGTCCAGAAGTCAAAAAACAGGGGTATAAAGATTGGTCGAAATTATGCTAAAATAAGCCTTAAAATGCGTATTTTCGTGCACGTGTGAGAAAATTTGAACAAATTTGACCATTTTGGCCCATAAAATGGTCATTTTGGCACTAAAATCAACACTTTTTTACTTGGTGACCGGAGCAAGAAAGCTAGCTAGCCAGTTTGGGGGGTATGGGTTTCGAAGCAAGAAAGCTACCTAACAGTTGGGGGTAATACCCCCCCCCCAACCACATCACTGGCTGGTAGGAGCAGGACGGAGGCGGAGGCAGTGCTGTGGCTCGGGGGGGGGGGGGAGGGCCAGTGTAGTTCCTGGTCCGGCGCGGCGGTTAGTGTACCTACCCCTTTTTCCGAGCGGCGGTTAGTGTACCTCCCTCGGGGGGGGGGTCCCCCAAATTCATCTATCTATCGTCAACACTGATTTCATCTATCTATCGTCAACACTTTTGGGCTAATCTATCGATCGTCAACAAATTCTTGGAACAATCTATCGATCGTCAACAACAATCGACCCGAAAATTGATATTTTTGACTCAAAATGGCTCAAAATCGGTATTTTTCACCCCAAAATAGGCAAAAAAAAATCGAGCGCGGACTTAGTACATCTAAGCAGTGTAGTTCCTGGGGGGGGAGGGGGGGACCCCCCAAAAGGTACACTAATTTCCCCGACCAAGGTACACTAGTACACTAATTTCCCCTCCGGGTACACTAATTTCCCCAATTTTTGCCTAAAATGGCTATTTTTAGGGCTTAAAATGGGCATTTTTAGGCCTAAAATGTGTGATTTTTAGGTCAATGTTCTCAAAAGTCGCCAAAATACCCTTTTTATGGAGAATTTTTTCCAAAAAGGGGTAAAAATAGGTCAAATTTTCTACCTCAAAAAGTGACTTTTTCCTGATTTTGGGTCTCCCCC
>JASAMV010002311.1:0-22106 GCA_030248065.1 Rhynchonema sp. JSB1_4
CCTGCCTTCAGCACGTGCAACAGTGAATCGAATGTTCATTGCGAAAAAATTTTCATTGTGCGCTTGCTCGAACAACACATAACGTGCAAACATAAGTGCACAGCAACAGGAAATAAGTAAGCAGCAAAACTGATACTCACAAAAGAGGCTAACAACAATTAGCACAACTATTCACAAACGATAAACTGACTGACACAGATGGCTGACATAACAATTACATACACATTGACAAACGCGACAGACTGACCAACAAACGCGACTGACGTAGCAATCACATGCACAACACACACAAAGCGTGTAAAATGTGCCTACCGTAACCCGCACAAGCCGGGCGGTGCTTCTACCAAAATTCCCAAACGTATGAATCAAGCGTTTAAATTGTGAGACACCCTGTAAACCTTACCACCAGGGTGATCACATTTTTTGACATCACCCGCGATTACCCCCTACCCTTAAGCATTGTCGACCACATCGACCAAATCTTCTAATCTACCAAAGAAATTAATGGCCTGCATGAGCATAATGAATGCTTTGGCTTTGGAGGATGACCTGGTAATGACTTGATTATCGAGTTTTGTGCTGCATGCGCATTTGGGAGGCTTGGGTTGTTTGCATGCGCTGATTGTGAGGTACCCCAATCTCGTTCGTATGGCACGTGCTATGCTAAAAACAGCTTGTGCTACAACAACCCTTATCATTGCTACCACGTGCGTGTTTTGCATAATTTGCTTGTACCATCTCACACCAGAAAACCAAACCAGGTATCTTCAGTTGCGTTATCGGATGTTGCGTGTGAAAGGGGCGCAACTGTGCCATCCAATCTGGCAGTTTCTCCCAAACGGCCGGACACTTCTGAGGTCTGAACGCGCACACAATTCGTTCCTCAGCTCGGTCAAAGTTGCAGTTGCCCATCAGACTGCCGCATCCAGCCAGGGCTGTTGGGCAATCGAGTAACAACACGCCAAACACCAAGGCTGCAACACCCAAGTCAGAGGATGGGAAGATCTTGACTTCATTTGATTGAAAAGCCATACCTTGACTCCGGCTTAAACTTAGCTTGATCTGGCTTTGTTTGAAGCGTTTTTAGGGTCTGCCAGAAGCAACAGATCTTCAAACGGGTGTCAAGAACTACAGTAATTGCTGTCATGGAATTCATCGCACAGCTCACCTGGCAACATTGCTGCAACTTTAGAATCACGGGGCTTCATCAAACTTTAAGTTTACTTTTACTATTGCAGCTCCTTCAGGTTAGCAGCAACACAATAATGCTGCAGGAACATAACTCGTGTGATTACAGAACCGCATTCCGTGGGAAACCAGTGTTCACCCACGCAAAATATGCACGCTTTTTCAGAATTTTCTTGATGCCGATTTAAAAGTTGGGGCAGTTTTGTGGCCGATCTGTTTGGCAAGTTACAATGTCCCCAGTGTGCTCATAGTTCGACTGCACCAAGCTTTCGAGCTTCAATGCAGTTTGTTCCACGATGGCTGTTTTTTTTTCAAGGGGCATCCAAATTGATAAAAGCATGGTGCGTATGCTCGTTTAGCTGAAGCGTCGGAAGAAAAAACAGCCGGACAGGCTGAAATAAATTTCGCATTGTGCACTTGGGGCTTTTTGCGCTGAAGCAATGCACCTGTTGGGAACTTGGTTTTGCACAGTGGAAATTATTCCATTTTGAAACTCAGCTGATCCGAAGTTTTCGTTTTGTTCATCAGGAAACTAGTGTGCAGAGGTCAAAAATTATGGTTTGGTTTCGACATCGGGCGTTGAAGTGTTATTTTTTGGAACAAAATTCAATTCTTCTGAAATTTCTTCCAGTCCAAAAAACCGAAAGAGCTAAGAAAAGAAGCCCTTCACAAAAATCTCCCAAATGTGTCAAATTAAAAAGATTTAGTTCCGATGACGGAGCGACAGCGCGTATTTGCTGCACACCAATGACAAAAGTGTGGCAACAAAAGTAGCACGAGGAACCACAAATTCCTGAAGCGCCAGCCTCCCAGTGTCACAGCAGTATTATAGTGTACACACTTTCCACAACAGTGAGCCCATAGTCAGCAGTCGTGCTGTTGTGTAATGATTAACAGACAGCAGCTGCGCTCAATAAATGTTCCACACACACACTCTGGCTGGCGTCAAATCGGGATAGCGACCGGCTGAATATGGGACAAAAATGCACAACTTCTCTGCGCAGTTTTTAGAAGCTGCAAATGCGAATGTAGAAGAGAGCAAGTACACACATAAGAAACATTAAACCTGGAATAAAAAGCCTCAGATTTGCAGTATTACTTTCCAGACGAAAATACGCGAAATGACTCTTCGCACTTTATAACCTGGCACGTTTTGGAGTTTTGTCCAAGAGCGCATTCGTAACAAACGGGCATTAGCCTGGCTCGCGCGCCTTGCTCAATTACTGTACAATCTTCAATGCTATGGACAATAATGATTGCCAACCTCGGTATACTAATGTTTATTTCTCATTTTCCTCGAGTTCCTCCTCACATGGCGATTAAAGATGCTTGGCCCCATCTCAGCTGGAGCGTTGGAGCCAAAAGGCAACTACTATCTGAAGTTTATAGGTACATATATGTAAGCATGCTAAATGGGCGGGCACTCAACTTATTCAATGCCCATTTCCGTAAGTACACACAGGGCCGCATCGCACACATTTTACGTGATTATGTCCCGAACGTTGTACTAAGACGCCAAAGAATTTTGGTGAACCATTGCATCACGTGTGCCTGGGTCATTTTACACATTTGAGGGCGCGGAACCCTCAGATTATGAAAACATTGTTGCTGTATTCATCAACGTTGGCTGGAAAAGCCCCTGCTTCGGTCCACTATTGCGCAAACTTTGGTTCGAAGCGAACGCACATTTTCTGACACCCTACTTGTGTACCTCGGTCCTGTTTCATTATTCACGAAGTTTACTTTGGATATTGTGCCATAAAACTGACATAAAATATACTGATTACTTCAACTGGTTTTAAACGCATAAGCACTGACCTAGACAGGATACAAGAAAATTGGTAATCCTGTGCATGTCATTATGTAAGGGAGGCACGCAACACCTTGGCCTTTCGTCTTTATTGATTGGCAGTGTAGTGACATCTGATGAGTTACTGACATGTTTACGACAATTACGCTTGATGTTTAGGAACCATATTCGGTAATCTGCCGTAGCAATACGTATTACAAAATTAACGATGTCGTCACACTCGAGTGGATTTGAGGTAACTTCATTCAACATGCGAGAAACAGGTGTGCTTTAGTATCGACTGTACTTCGATCCGAAAATTCGAAAGGAACCACATTGATCTTTTTGCCGCCACCATCATGAGACAACATTCCATTCTGTCGCTATTGTTATTTGCGTGTGTTTCAACACGCACGCAACATCTGGACAATGAAAACGTACAGGTGTTTACGGTGAGTGCAAAATTTGCAGATCTTTGCCCCCCGACTTTTCAGGGTCAAACAAACAGTCCAGGCTTTTTCCCTCAGGTGATCCAACAGACCATACTGCACATATTTGTTTAGGAAGCGGGCGTTGTGAGCGGACGCCGTTGGAAGTTCGGCGAACGTTCAATGAACGAATTCCTTGGCATTCCGTACGCCAAGCCACCCGTTGGGGACAGGCGATTCAGAAAACCGGTGAAAGTCAGAAACAACAACGCCGATCCGTACAAAGCACACGAGTACGGCCGTCCGTGTGTGCAGTTTATGGACTATCACAATCTCGACAGATTCGCCGGGCAGAACATGCTCAGACAGAGCGAGGACTGCCTATATTTGAATGTGTTTGCGCCCTATGTGAGTTATGGGAGGCGTCAGGCTTGTTGGACATTACGTACAAGCGAAACGATCGCAAACGTTATAACCAGATTTTTTAACTGACTGAAGTTTGCAAAGATCAACAACAAAAAATGCTGTCGGTTGTTTTCATGGCTTGCCACCGTCAAATCTCACACTCAAGCCCACACGTGACGGTTCCACTACATGGCTAAGTTCTGGGTCCAAGCTTGTTCCTTTGTTTGGCAATCCTCAAACTTAACTTGAATGCACGAATCACAAGCAAATCCGGTGCACAGCCTTTTTCTCATTCCATTGAGTGTTGCGTGGTGTATTATTTCGAACCGAAACAGCCATCATTGAACCTGCAATCACTGATCAATCGTCATGTTATTCAATTATGTGAGATATGAACTTCATGCTTTAGTCCTCAACATCGAATATTCTCGCCACAGGATGACCGCGACGAAACAGCCAAGCACCCGGTGATTGTCTGGATCCACGGCGGGTCGTTCCTTGCCGGATCAGGCGACACGGGCATCGATGCCGAAGTGGTCGCGTCGAATTTGATCGATCGGAAGATTGTGCTCGTCACCATCAACTACAGACTTGGACCACTCGGTTGGCCGGGGAAATGTTGAAACATTTTGATTTCGAAACGAAACTGAACTTAGCCTTAAAATGTTACGAAATAGAAAAATTTTCAAATATATATTTTCGAGTGCTTGTCCGAATGGAATGAAATTCCTGGGCGAGCACACACGCATTCTTATGTCCGCAGGTTTCCTTTCACACAAAAACGAGACCACTGGCAAATACGAGGGCAACTATGGATTGTATGACATGGTCGCTGCCCTGGAGTACGTGCAGACAAACATCAGGTGTGGACATTGACTTGCGGATGTCAATATTTCAAGAAACAGACGACGAATGATTTCGCAGGAAATTCGGCGGTAATCCAGATCAGGTCACGATTATGGGCGAAAGTTGCGGTGCCGTGGCCGTGTCCATTCTCGCTGCATCTCCAAAAACCAAAGGTATATGTATTTACATACCCATCGGAGAAAGGTTTGATCATTTTAAGTCATATACATACATACGTACGTTCCTGCTTTGGCAATTTGGCAAGCTCAAAATATTTTCGGCCTGTGCCTATTAGGTAGTTGTGTTCATCTGGACTCTTATTAAACTGGGTGATCAGTTCGGATCTGCCTTGCCATGTGACTTTTTTATATTTCGGGTGCTTTAACGTTTGCTCATGCGGCAGGAGTTGTTCAGGGATCAAAAATGAACAACTTTTGCGGTGACCAAAATTGGTGTTGCCACAGTAAATCTACTACAATCCTTGATTTAGACTTGTCACGTAAATAAAGCAGATCCGCCATTTATACCAAGTTTCATGCCGCCCATGATGTTTCAGATCTGGTGCATGGCGCTATCATAATGTCCGGCTCGTCGTTGGCGAGTTGGGGCATTCACGCAGTTGGTGAACCGAAATGGAATGCCGACAATGTGATCAAGTATTTGAGATGTGATACGGTGCTGGCCAATGAGGATGCTGTGGAGATTATGAAGGCGAGTTAATGTTTCCAACGGGTGTAGAAATTGTATCGAAATCCTAAGGTAAAATTAGGAACAAAACTGATTCCACAACACATTACAGTAGACCATTTCCATTGTGACGCGACTATCAGGTCATTTGCGGTCACTGCAAAGAATATTATCACTAAATGTGGTAGTAGTTTGGATTTTAACGGAAGATTGTGAACCTAATTATACACAGCCCTCTCAGAAGGTCCCAAGGGCGGTTAGCTACTAGATAGAGTCCATAGACAGCGTACAATATATAGTAATTTAGAAAAGAAATAACCCATTCAGTCTTCAATTTTAGGCCTTTCCCGGCGACCAACGGCCCAAAATGTGTAACCTTCAAGAATCAGAGATTGCGTGCGTCAAAGGTTTCGATGTGGATGATTTTAGTGTGGACAATGTTGCCAGTCAGATGGAATGTCTCAGGAAACAATTGAATTTCACGTCGGCGATCTTCAAAGCTGGAATAGTGGCTGAGGTTGGAAATCTTGCTGCTGTTGAAGGTATATGTATGTAAAATCTCTGGATTATCTGCGTGCCAAGGCACGGAAACTTCGTCATTGTCGTGAAGGAGCACTGCCCCAGCTGTTGGGTGCGATCAAAAGCATTAGTTCCGCACTTTCACAGGCTGTCGAATAAACGACAATGTTTGAGCATAGTTTCCAGCTCGGCATCGCGCGACCCGTTGTTGATGGTGACCTGATTCCCGTGAACGGCACCGAATTGCTGGGCATGTACGCTCACGTGCCAATTATGCTCGGTGTGGCACAAGTGGAATGGGCGCATAAGAAAGGTAAGCGGCATGACTGACATGAAGATTGTCACACAAAAACGTCCAGGTCCATCCGTGGCTACTGCACGTGCTTGAACGTAGAACGTGAGCTTCTTTTCTCCCATCACTCCAAGATTACTAGAGACAAATTATATTTGTCATAAATAAAAGCAAAAGAGATCAATAAATTAAATAATGAGTAAAATACAATAATGTATTCAGATTTGTACTATGGCTTCAAGAAAGTTGAGACGTGTGACGAAGCTCTAATGCACGAAAAAGTGCTCGAGACATTGATGTCGGGCTACGAGGATCCACACGGCCACGTAAGCCTTTATCGCTTAAAAGATTTCTTGAGCTTATTTGTTCTTAAACACTTCTTAATTTTCTTTTGCGTTTAGGAGTTGAGCAATTCCACGCTGGAGCTAATTGGCAACGCCACCTATTTTCGGTACATCAAGGCAGAATCGGAGAATAGGACGTGGCAACAGGACAAATTTGTGCGACAGCTGCAAAGGGTTCGTTTTGTTAAGCGAAATACTGCGTCAATGTCATATGACAGGCCAGTCAGCTCGAATCAATGTCAGTGGAATGTCGTGCTCATGCGTACTTAGCACGAATTAGAGTTGTGCTGAATGCAATTGTTAAAGCTTCAGCAATGCTCGAAGGCAGTCTTGTACAGAAATCATAAATAAGAACCCAAAGCCACCTTCACAACAGAGCGAGTTGCGATGCCTCATCGGTGCGATGCGAACACCCGGTCACAAAAGCGTACCGCAGTACCTCGCGCTGCCACAACCTCCTATGTGAGATTCCAACACTGGTTGTGCGAAGCGAACCCAGAAGTCAGTGCAGATTCGGAGCTGAGATCATTTCAGATGGAGTCCGACATGGAGTTCGTAGCGCCGTGTTATGCCGAGGCGCAAATGTACGTCAACAGACACCAGCCCGTGTACATGTACGTTTGGGAGCACGTGCCTGAATCACAAATTCTCGAATACGACGAATTAACGATGAACTTCTTTGGTGTTGTCAGAAACGCGTCCATCAAACGAAGCCTAAAATTTCAAGGTAAACTGCTAATGTTTTACTTATGCTTGCCTAGTCTTCGGAAAAAATTATGTCTGGAGCAAAACTTCGGGGAGGGGGGATCGAATGAATCGGGTCAAGCCTGCCGCAGCCTGTCCTTAGAATATCTTCAAAGGTTACTAATGTATCATTCATTTCGACCACTGTAGGAGTTGCTGTACATTGCACAACGATAGTCCAAATTCTAAAGCGGTAGTGGTAGCTTTAATGCAATGTAGTTACGTTACCTGGGTAGATCCCATCATATCAATGAATTGGATTAATTAAATACAGTTAAGAATTTTGGCGCCACACCTGAACGTGCAGTCCTCTGAATGATAACGACAAAAGGCGAAAGAAACTCCAAAACACAAAGCGCACTGCTGCAGACGCCTTCCATGGCCTGGACCACGGCTATTTGTTCTCGCGCGGCTACAGCGGCAATTTCGAAGTGCAACATTACAGCGACGAGGACAAGGACATGGCTGCGTTGTTCTGCACGCTGATCACGAATTTCGCCAGAGATCGGTTAGCTTGTTGGTCATACAATTGCTTCGCCTCATACGAAGTTGAAGAGAACGTTTATCTGTCTCGACTGGTATAACATAGTTTCAAAACCAATAAAATAGACAATTTCAATACAAATTCCTGACAAAACCACCAATGTCTCTTGCAGCGAGCCGACCAAACGACCGATCCGCGGTTTCACCTGGCCGCAATACCAGTCCACTGATCGTCGATATGTCCATCTTCGCATTCCCCCACATGTGTCCAACACCGACTTTGCCTGGCCGATCCCACAATTCTGGTTGGATCAGGTCTGTCTATTTTGTGACTTTAGCCTAGATATGTGGTTTAGGCTCAACACTAGCTTTAAGGCTTGTGAACCAACTCTATACTAATCAGGCGTTGAGCAAAAATCAACGTACAGTAATTCATGACATCCCCGATTGGAACAATTATTGATACTTTGCTGGAATAATGACTCCTCTGGATTATGGGAGGAAACTTCCATTCCGTTCTCGTTACAAAAGTAAAGCCAAACGCACATTAGATAAAAACCTGCGCTAACATTGTCGAACGTTATTTATGGCCCAGGTGACTTATCTGACGGCATTCATCCGACCAAAGCCGGTCATGTCCGAGCCAGACATCCAGCCAGAGGAACTGACTGAGCACGAACGGACACAGCTGCAGGTTGGGATAATGGGATTGTGGTTGTTTCGGGCAACGGCTTTTGGCTTTGTGCCGCACTATGGTAGCCATAAATTAGAACACGTATGCGTTTGTTGTCACAGTGTTCACCATCTGGGTGCTCACCGTATGTTTTTCACTCTGTACGTTTTTCATTTGTTGTCGGAAAGTTTGACCAGGTAATCATCGACTGCGCGAAATTCACCTCATTTCACATGATGCGAAGTTGTTGAAAACGAGAGTAGGTGTTTTTCTATCAGCAGCCCCGATCTCAGGCCTACAAACGCGCGTGGGTTGCGTTGTGGGTGTTGGTGGGTGCGATAGCAGTCACGTTGTGGATTCTGATTGCGTGTCTGGTGCTGCGACGCTGTACGGCACAACAGAATAAACGGATGGACGGAATATTGGTGAACAGGAGGGATAGGTGATACGACATCACTAAGTTGGGCCGAATTTTCAAAGCATCAACAACGACTTGTGAATAGGCGATTGCCGGCTTTAAGAATTTGGCCCATTGTAAACAGATTTTGTAGAATCGTTAAGACGAGTCCGTGCCTATTTTCAAAGCAAGTACATATTTGAGCACTGCAACCTGCGATTTGCCATCAATAATGGCACAATGTTTGGTTAACTGTGGCGACTGACCTTTCAAGAAATACTTCACAATGCTTCATCCATCGATGACAATGGGCTCGGGCCTGTGATTACAGTTAGCAGTGTGTTGTATGACATTTATGATTTGTATTGTTTATGTTTCGTTGTGCACTTTTTTTAATTGCGTGTACATATATGATTCACCAAACGGCTCGTGCGCAGTGGCCTGAGAATAGAGCAAAGTCGATTACAAGTTGAACAAGATGAAAAACTCAATATTCTCGTTAGGTCTGCTGGTGGTCAAACAGAGGCTGAGCTCCATTATCCTTCCGCCTCCTTCGCACGTCGAATACGTTAGCTGCTTGTGTTGTAGATTGCTCAAATTGCACACCGCTCCAGTATTGAATCTCACGTGTATTCATTTTTATTTATTAGTTTTGTTGCAAGTAAAATATGAACTCTCAACAAGGTCTGATGATGAATCTAGTTCGCACACTGATCAAAGGACCCGGTTTGATTTTTGTTGGCAAATTCCTTAGAAATGTAGCAAATGATAAAATAATTGTCGGAGAAAAGCACGGGATATCCCACACACTAAGTGTGTCACACTTCAGGTCACCGTGTATTGAAATTGATATTGAACGACGGCGTGAAACATTCTCATTGAATGGAATATGGGGGCCGGGAACCGGATATACCCACTGCACCACAACCGAACGTACGCGACCCTTGGTTATTATAAAGACGTCGGGTTGCTCGAGGCTGGTTGATAGAAACAGAAATTCCGTGCAGCCACAAATACATGCAGTAGGCATGTAAAAAATAACTCACCGTGGCATTCTCGTTGTCTATATTGATCTGTCACATGTAGTACATGTGCGATGTGGGCTTTCATGCTTTACTAAATGCCTTCTGTAAGTTTTTACTGTTTGGTTTTCGGTGTTAAAAGTTGCTAAAAATTGTATTATACAGTGAAATTTATAAACATGTTTTCAGTTCCACACGAACCTGGTATCAATGTTGATAAAATGAAAACATCACACCCAGTGTTGCTGCGCAGATATGTAATTACCAAAGAATTCACTAAGTTATGCAATCGACGGACCAAATAAAACATTTGTTTTTAGAACGTAGGAACATGAAATTGAATAACCTGCAAGAAATTCAAATGGATAATGTACATAACCGTCGAAACAATCACAGTTTACCGTCTTCACAGCGACATGACTGGGATGGACCTGTCAGTGGTATATCTTCGAACGTTCACGACCGATCGGAAACCAAAATACCGTGTTAAAACCAACCAGTTTTTCTGTCTCACTAAATTGAGATCGTCAGTCACTGTAAAGAGGGTACAATGCGCTATAATCCAATGCCACGTCAGATCAACACTGCGCCCGGCACCAATACTGCGTGAGCATTCATATTCGCAGTCTTGCTGCTGCTCGTTGCCCACGTTCCGTTGACGTACTTGAAGATGTGGTGATTCTGTTCGTAGTTGTCCTGAAAGCAGCTTGATTGGCATTGTGGTTTGACCTGTTCTTGGAAATTTTTCTGCAATTAGGCTGAAAGGATGCAGGTCAAAAAGCGCCTAATTTCTTGGAGGTTTAGAAAACAACATGCCCATGGAAGTCCATTAACCTGGACTTCATCAGAGCCAATAACGTATATATTATGTCAGAAAACTTTGTCACTGCCTGGTTCTGTTTTCACCAGATTCCCGTCAGGAGCAGCTCTTTCACTCACCTTTACTCTCGTTGATCCTCCCAATACAACCAACATGCCATTAACTGGGAACATTCTCGGATTCCGAATGCCAATGGGAAGGCTGCTCAATGACTTCCAACCTTTTGACGCAAAACTGAACTTCTCACAAGATCGACCGGTCTTGTAGCCGCCGCAGGACTGAAAATTAAGATAAAATTTTTGTGGCACACAGATCTGCACAATTGGAGCCCACAAGGCCCAAACCCACTGTATACGCATTTACAATCTTTCGGTCGTCTCTCTTTCAGAAACTCACCACCAGTCCACCGTCATACACAACCATTGCGTGTTGCAATCTTGCCGTGATCATATCATTCATGTGCACCCATCGATTGGTGGTGTGGTCGTAGGAGTAGAGCTTCTTCGTGCCGCGTCTGCTAGACTCACAACCGGCGCCACCCGACACGTAAATCAGGTTCTGGATAGGAATCATTTGATAATTTTAGTTAGTTGATGTTGTTGGAGACAATCCGTAGTCATAATCGGAAATTGGAAACGGAAAACGAGTACATGTCCGGAAACCAGAATCCTCAATTGTTTGTAATGAGACCAACTTCATGTGCGGTCCCAGCACTGAACGACAGACAAATGTTGTTAGGCAGTCGCCAGCTGTACCAATCAGTGTTACTATTCGCCTGACGGAATGAGCAGGATCGTGGGCATTTGTCACCGGTGACGACCATGCGACCACAACCGCACGCAAAGATCAAGCTGAGCTTGCGGACGTAGCCGACTGCCGCTGGAACACAAACGGAAACGGTTGAACAATGCGCCCGTGTAGCACGGCATGGTGGTTGGGCACAGTCAACGTTGATCGTCTAAGAGTCCGGAAGTTTTTGAAAAACGTGAAAAGTTAGGAAATTAAAAGCAGGCCTTGTATTCAGGCAGCTGGTGTAAATGGTTTAGAACTGATTTTGATTACATTGAACATCCGATGCAAAGCAAGAAAAATGCGTTTTTCTGCTCTCTATTGGCCACCTAAATGAGGAACACGAAACCAAAGGCACTAATGTTGCCATGATCATGGTCACAAACAAGGAATTAGATCCAGACAGGCGCATCTTCGGTGCAGAATACAGAAAATAAAAACACAAAGACATTAGAAGTGCGACTGACCATGCACGCGATTTTCGCCGATGTCGCTCGTTTTGGTCCATTTTTTGTTCGCCAGTTCGTGTACCTCGTTGGTGGATCCTTAGAATGGGGACAAGACAATAATTATTTCATTCATTACAGGCTACACGAGGTTACATCATATATGCGACAGCGGTTTTGCCAGTGTCAATTGCATTCGTTTTGACATCGTGTACCGTCAATGACAAGACGGTTGCCACCAACCTCCCGAAAACGATATCAGTTTTTCGTCATCCCAGACGAGCATCGGCATGTTGGGTTGTGCCGGAGCTTGGATGCCGAACTTTCGGCTCACTTGGGCCTGACCCGTGGCGTCAAAGCTGACTCGTTGCATTTGGGGTGGTTGCTCTTGCACCAGCAGGATTGTGTCAGGGACCAGTGGTGCTGAAAATCGAACCGCCTAGTAGCCTTTGACTTGTAGTGGCCTGCATACGATGAACATAATCGAAATCAGGATCGAATGTCCACCAACTCTTTGGCGTTGGTGTTGTAACGTTATACTTCCCAAAACTGCTCGTTGTTGAGGGCTGTGTCGTGACTTCCGTCGTTGTCGGCTGCTCATCGGTGGCCACATTTTGGTTCTCAGTTGAATTCTTCAGCTGGTCGATATGCTCATCAGCGCGATTCACGTGATGCATCGTACGTTGCACATGGTGACTGGTCTGGTGCACGTGATGTGTGACGTTCTTTGTCACGCTGCTTGTCGTATGATTGGTTCGGCTCGTACTCCGATGATGCGACTGAGAACTGGACCGGTGATGGTGAACGGTGCGATGAACGTGGTGACTCGTTGTCCGGATGTGATGAGTGGTGGTGATCACGTGCTCAACAGTGTGTGCCACGTGCGAGACCGTATCCTGCATATCAGCCGCCGTTCGCAGACCGCGTTGTGCGGTCCGGTGAATCTTGACTGCATTCATGTGCAACTCTTTGGCAGTCTTATGTAGTTCGCTGGACGTGTCCTTCAGATGGTCGGTGAGGTCATTCAACAGTGAGAAGCGTAGGGACGGTTTCTTCGTCTAAAATCAGGGTTTGGTACCGTCGCTTGTCACATTTGTAAGCAAGATCTGTTAAACCACGAACGGTTCCAGTAAATGTCAGCCTGTTGACGCCATCTTTCGATTCTGAAACCAGGCAACTTCGTATTATAACCCCTTTGCTACTTTGTTGGAAAGTGTCGAAACCTGTCAACGCAATTCCAGGCAACATAGCAAGGTGCGCATTGAAGTTGATAACGTTGCTGTGACTTGTTTTCCAACTTTCATTGACGTATTTGAAAATGTGGTTGTTCTGCACATACTGGTCCTGCAAATTGTTTTATAGCTAGGTGCGATGCGATAATCGGTGGGAACTTTTTGACGTTTTTAAGTTGCTTTACTGTTCATCATGTGAAGCATTACCGTTTTGATCGTTGTTCCGCCCAAGACCAGCAACATGTCATTCATAACGAACATGTTTGGATTTCGAACGGCTTTGGGAAGACTCTCGAATGCTCTCCAGCCGTCATCAGACCCAGGTCGGTACTGTTCACAGGATGTATCGGTCTTAAAGCCACCACAAACCTAAAATAATTGCGTGAGCTGATTTTATTTTATTCGTGTATATCCTGGTCATGTAATGACGCAACAATGTTTCGTGACACCAAGGATGCAAACGGCAGACGGAATTACAAAAATTTAAAAAGAGAAATATGAGCTCAGATATTACAAATTTAGAAATTTGTGCCATGAATAAATATTGGGTTAGAATAAATTTAATCGCATGAAGCTATTTAAGAGTGTTTGTGAGTCGGGCTGGAACTTCCTGTAAGCTACCAATTCAACTTGAAACTAACAATAAGCACTCCTCTGTGAATGACCATTCCGTGCTGCAATCTGCCTGTAGTCATGTCATTCACATGGGTCCATTTGTCTGCTTCGTGATCGTAGGTATGAACATTCTTGCTGCCTTTGTCCGTCTTTTCGCAATCGCGACCGCCCGATACGTAGATCAGTCCCTGAAGAATCACGTTTTGCCATTGCAGATGACTGTTGTTCCTTGCAAGGAGCGTATTTCGTTTGGGAACCGACTCCTCAACCTTGTGACTGACGGACGCAGCAAACGAGTAGCATTTATTCTTGGGAGTTTTCCGACTGTGCCATTGTCCAGTGCTGCCGGCGTCACGAAACGAACATGTTGTCGGACACATGGCACCAGTTTCTCTGAACGAGCCACAGCCGCACGCAAAGACCAAACGGAGACTTGGGAGACACCCAGTGGCGGCTGGATAAGATAAACGAGAGACGTTCACAGTGGAGTTGCTGACAAACTTGCTTGCTGGGCTCACCGTGTTTCCGTTCTTCATCAATGTCGGATGCATTCCGCCATTTTCCATTCACCAGTTCGTGTACCTTCTTGCCTGTGCCTGCAATTCACATACTGCACCAATAAGAATGACTTCGGCGAAAGTGACGTGTCGAAGCAATTGTTAACACCACATTCAACAAAACGCAACCGTTCCACACACATACCTGTCGAGAACGCAAGCAACTTGTTCGCACACCAGACCATCATAGGCATGACAAGATCTTGCCCAGTGGTTATTGATTCGCTGCTGTTTCTGACACGGACTTGACCTTTGCAGTCCAGGGTGACCCGCTGCATCTGCGGCTTGTGCGCTTGCACCAATATGATCGTGTCAGGTGATGATCGTCCGAGGGCAACCGTGTGCAGGGCTCGAGCCGTGCTCTGTACCCTAAGTGCTGTATTGTGCAGACGTTGGGCGGTTCGACGCACAAGTTTGACGATGTAGTAGATAATCTGCGCGGTGGTTCGTAGACTTTCGCTGGTGTGATTGACATGCACCACCGTTTGGTTGATTTGATTGGTGATATTCGTCAGATCTTCCTTTATGGAGCCATTAGTTATCTCTTCCGGCTGTGGTTCTTCGATCAACACCAGTGATGTCTGCAATTCAGTGGATAATTTGTGTTTTCCAAAGTCGAAGAATGTCAATGCCTCACAACCCGCCTACAAATAAATTCCCGCCAGCGGCAGTTTTGGAACTTCTTCCGAATAAATACTAATCTAAGCGAGTTTCGTCGATGTTTTATCTATAATTTAATAAACTAGGGCGCATAGAGCCCCGGGGAACTTTGTTTTGCAGTCTGCTGTTCATAGCTGCTCACACACAACACATGATTATTGTTTTCACTCGCCGTGGTCAGCAAGGTAGTTGTCGTGGTGGTCGATATTGTAGTCGTGGTCACGCGTGGGCCGTGGTAGTCACAAAGTCCGCAAGTCTTCGCACACTTGCGTCTGACATCTTCGAGTTCCTTGTCGAGCCGCATTTTTGGTGCCTTCACTGTGCAACCGTCAGTGCGATATCGTAAGTCTTTGCACAGTTTTGTTGGATATTTATCTGCACACTTCGGTGCTGGGGTCGTGGGAGTGTGAGGCTCTGAATATTAGAAAAGTCTTTTTGGCGCGAATTTCGTATCATGTTCATAGTCTTACCTGGTGGCAGTTTCCACCCAACGTCGCATAGGCCACAACTCTTGATACAGCCTTGCCGGACTGATTCCAGCTGGCGACGATCCCATCTCATATCCCTGCAGTTGTTTGTTTGCCGCACGCTTTCAATGCACGTGGAGTATTTCCATATATCCACACACTCCACCGGCGACGTGGTTGTAGGCGGAGTTGTGACCGTCGCTGCAACAACGAATCGTGACCTAACATGAGGTAGAGGTGGCGAGGTTATGTTTCATTATAATGCGTACTCTAACTGAAATTTACTAAAGCTGAAAGCTGAAACTATGCTAAGTCTGGCATGTGCTCCTCGCTCAAGTTTCACAAGCCTGGTGTATTTCGCCCCTAATGATGACCTCATGCATGTATATACATGCAGTGCACCTGACAACCGAAAAACACATATTGTTGTACAATTCCCCAGATAGGCAAACTGACAGTCTGGTAGCTTTTGAAAAAAGCCACAACGGTCCATCGTTTAACCAAAAAATCGTTTATGCTCCATAAAATCACTTTATGAGGAGCAATACGTACTGCTACGCTCATTGCTAGTTGCCATAACCTCATGAGAAAGCGAAGTGTAACAGAAACTTGCAGAACCTTCTTTGGTTTGTTCTGCGGCATGTGGCGTTGGTTTGGTTTCTTGGTCCGTCGGTTGTTTTTTCGTTTGCGTTGTAACTCCTTCTGTAGGGTATGTTTGCCTTGTCGCACTTTCGGTCGAAATTTGTGGAGCACTTTCTGTGGACGATGGTTCCTGCTTCGTGGAAGTTTCCGTCGTAGATGCCTGCTCTGCAGAACCTTGTGTCGGGTTCTGCGTAGCACGTCCAAGCAATGATTCTTGTACAGTAGTAGTTCCTGTCGAATTCTGTGTGGCACTGCCCGACGTAGATGTTTGCTCTCCGCCACTTTCTGCTGGATTCGTCTGTTCTGTAGCGGCTTCTGCTTTGCTTGTCTGCTTTGTAACTGTCTCGGTCGGGTATTGAGTCACCGTTTCACTGGGTGATGAGTCTTGTTTTGTCCCATCGGCTGTCTTCAGCACCGGATACGCTTGTTCTAACGGTTTCGTTAACGACGGATAGGTTGCTGAGGGCTCTTTGTTATTCACTGGAGCGCGCAGCTGTGCAAAATAAGACATTTAGAGCAGTGCGAATATATTGCGATTAAAATGATGATCGAGCTGTTCAAACCTTGAAATCAACAATCATAATAACGGCTTGGCTTTGGCAACCGCAAGACAAAGTTGCCAAACAATCGTTTCTAAGTTAAAGCCGCTGTCCTCAAGATTGACCTAACTCATCGCATACTGCCAACCTTGAGATTGGCGGCGGCGGCAGTCGAGTTGCGTTGACTCGTTGGCGGCATCAAACTGCTGCTGGTGAGTACCTGATCAACCTGACTGGACTGACAGAGTCCGCACGTTTTTTGGCAATGGCTGATAAAGTATTCGAACACATGTTGACTCAATCCTTGCTTTTTCACCGTGCACGATTGCGTTTCGTGTTTGAGTTGGTTGCACACCGACGGTATCCATCTGTCACTGCACTCAGACGTAGCTGGCAGTGTGACGTCTGAAGGGAGAGAAAACTGACAACTGACTGTCGGCTGCAGCCATGAGTTGGAACATTGGCAAAGGCGAATGCATCACTCCTCAGGCGCATTAACCACACTGCGTCCAGCTAGTAGACCAAAGGCTCGCTAAATCGATCACAATGCGGCGAATGGTCAAGGTCATAAGTGTCAGGAAGACAACTGGTTGGGTCAGTACCACGAACTGCTCCAGCGGCAAGGAGCCAAAAGAACAAAGTCGACAAACTTTAAACATAACAACATAACACGCCTGGATTCTCAGTAGTAGTTGTAGTAGTAGTAGTATCGAAATTCGGGAAGGTTTCCACGAACTGCGTGGTTTCTGCTTCAGTGGTTGTTTGAGTGGTTGTCATTGTTGTAGTAAACTGGGTGGTCGTAGTTGCCTCTGTTGTGGTAGGTGTTTCGGTTGTTTGCTGCTCTGGTGTCGTTGTCTGTAATAAAAAATGACGATTAATAAATTTGCAATCACAATACCAACAGATGTCCAATTTACATGCATACTGTATGTAGCTTCACTCACCGCCTCAGATGTCAGACTACCAGTGGCATTAGCAACGCACAGGCCGCACGTCCACCTGCAATTGTCCCTGACGGCCGTCAAAATCTCTGGACTCCATTTTTCACCTTTCTTGGTGCAACTGAATGATTGATGTTTCAAAAATAGGCATGTGGACCGATTCCATCTGTCACTGCATCCAGTCGGATTTGAACATGGTGAAACAGCTGAAACAGATTGAACATGCATGTTTGGGAATGGACGAGTGCGTTAAAGGGCAGGGTCATGAAGACCATCTCAATCCGTTGTGGCTGCTGAGGCCGAACAACTGGAGACCATTCAAACAAGGGCCCGTAGAGGCTGGCTCCATCTGTAACTCAAACTTTGTATTGTGCGTGGCATGCACACACTAAGGACATGGTTAATTTAGGAAAGGCTCTGTTGTTGCAACCGATATGTTAGTGCTTTGAAGTCCAAGCATTGAAATATCGAAAGAGAAACGGAGCCCAAAAGGCCTCAGCCCCACTGACCTCTCTTACCTCGACGTGATCCCTCAGTCGCGCTGTTATCTGAAAGTTTGAACGTCAGTTAGCTTTCGGTTTGTTTTGTCTGCGTGTACAACCACGCACCCACTTACCACTACAAATTGCGCATGTTTTCTTGCAATTCGCCCTAATTGCCCTCACCGCACGCGCAGTCCACGCGGTGCCTGTTAGTGCACAACCGTTCGTCTTCAATTTCATGTCTTCGCAGATTTCAGTTTTGAACGTATCCTCGCATACACCTGGGTGGATCAAATTAAGGTTTTTGTTCTTTGTTGTTTTAAACTTACAGAAACAGTGTAATGTACGTAACAGATAGTCAACCCCCTTTTACTGTGACCATCTGCATTGCAAGACTTATTTTGAAGGATTTTTCAGTCCCAATCTGCCGTTAAGGTAATTATCACTGCTCAAATAGAGTATACTATCTGTAATGATCGCGATTACACATTTCAATTTATAACCCCGATTACCGCCGTCTTTCCCTCTTTCAAGCACTTCGTCATCTGTGCACGGAATTCTTGTAATTTTGGGAACTGGAACAGGTACAACGCCGTGTAACATTCGATTGTGGTCCACTTGGATTCGAAAGCCGTTTACGCAACCCTGTTGAGATGAGCTGGTGTGTCTTTTACCTCATGATTTTCGCATTATCGAAGTTGATTCAGTGATTGGATGACAAAAACGTACCTTTGCTCAACGCCTTGCTAATAATTAGAAAATAGCAGAAAAATGGCACACATAGCTAGAGAACGTAACACAACACAGGCAAAATAAATTACTGAATAGCATACCAAGGATATGCAAAGACACAATTTGTCTCCGTCCACTTTCGGTTCTGCGTTACTGCCGATGCCGTCCGTGTCGTGTTGCATGCGCATCTGCACACAACTTCGAGAATCAATCAAGAATTTTTAACAATCATTGATGAAGCGCATTTTTAACCCTTTGTTGGAGCTCATTGAACCACGACTGCTTGTCATCTTGCCCTTGTTGATTGTTTTCTGGTGCATTTTCTGTTTGTTGCGCTGATGAGTTTGATTGGGTGTCTTGAGCTGGAACGATATTTATCAGAGAAAGCATGCCTGTTTCTAAGCTGGACAAAAGTATTGTCAAGTGCTTTTGAACTCATTCCACAATGTCAATTCGCGTTCCCCTGGTTGAGTTTGTTGGTTTTGACGCCCGTTCATATCACAGTAGAAAGGACACGTCCAGAAAATATCAACGCAAGCTCCTTGGCGAAAAGACGACTGACCTTCGGAACAATGCATGAACTCTTTATGTGGCTGCCCACCAGTACAGTTCATGTCAAAATATGTGACTTTGCTCTTGGCGTTGTACTCGGGATTTTGTGCCCTAGTGTTTGTATCGAACATCAATATGCAATTGTCCGTCGGTGAAGTGTTGTAGAACTCGCCCGCACTGAAAGGGTGGTAAACATCAAGCATATTCAAAATTTTTTTGGCACGACTGCTGAACATAGCCTAACTTCCTATATAAAATGCACGTACAAGAACTGCACAACGAAATGACAGAAGAACACCTGCTATCGCGCCCTCCCCGATTCGCGCCATCGTTAAGTCAAGTAGTGAGTAGAGCAAAGGAACGGTTTACAACCTGTGACTTGGGTGTGACCAACTGTGTGGTGCAGTTGCAGAGAGGAGGCGTTGCTATTTTTCACTGGTTGCATGAACGCTTTTGCAGTCGAGACGATTTGTTACACTGCCGACTCACCGACAAAGCGAAATGTGCGCACACGCTATCATACATCGTTCAATGGTTGGCTCAGTGAGCACCACTGACGTCTCCTTGTTCGCCACCCAATGATCCTTGCGATAGCAGAACTTTGATATTTCACGCAGGTGACCGCCAACACCTGCAATGTGAAGCGTACTTTACAACGCGTTACAGAACTATGAGTATGGTTCGTATCAGTTCTAATTGCGACGACTATGTACTTCTGATGTGACACTGCAATTGCAAGGTCGTGCAACTAAGGCCGTCCCAATATCTCACATTATTGAGATCCAAATGTCATCTTCTCTCACACTAACCGTTGAATTCAGCTAACAAATTGATCAATAACAGTGCTGTGGTCCAGAGGAGCGTTTGTGTCATCGTTTTCAACTGATATTATTGAAAGACAGTGTGACTGAAGTGAAGAAGTTTCATAACATTGATGATTCGCTGCACATTGTGCTAAACACTTTTGCTAAATTTTGAGACGGTAGCGGTTGAAAAAGTCAATGTGATATTCATAAGTGTTTGGTCGTAGGATCAATTTCCCCTGGAACGGTTGGTTGGACCACCTTTTTTGTTCTCTTCTATTTCGTTTCTTTTCTCATGTTAATCAAACTGAAGCTGAAAACTTATTGTTCGTAGGAGTGGCGATTCCTGCTTATTTTCCTCCGCCATACTTTTGAAAAGCACAGCTTGCAGGCAGCTGAGCTTAACAAAAGCTACTGGCATAGGTGTTGGCG
Source organism: Rhynchonema sp. JSB1_4 (assembly GCA_030248065.1). NCBI lineage: Eukaryota > Metazoa > Nematoda > Chromadorea > Monhysterida > Xyalidae > Rhynchonema > Rhynchonema sp. JSB1_4. Next base: position 20,527 of record JASAMV010002311.1, read on the forward strand.
TCAGGATGTCTGAATAATGCATAATGTTCACTGTTTGAACAAAATGTGGTGCTTTCACATTTCAATTAACGGACTTATTATTCCACAGTTTCAAGTGGCTCAGTTCGAAATAATAGAAGAAGGTGTCCACGTTTTTACTTTTCCACCCACAACTTTTCCATTCAAATCCAGCTCACGTCGCCGCACAGCACATGCTGCGAATGACTCACTAGAATTAGGCAGTACGAGGTTTAACCAAACGACGAAAAGTGTTCAATGAAGCGTAATGCCAACACGTTGTTTACGTCGTCTGAACTAAAGTGCATGCGCGATGCTCCCCAGCACAACCTGGACGTTTGCTCTGTTGGCGCACAAAGAACAAAAAAGCGGAAGAACTTTAGAACACGAACAAACGGTTTCTATGCTCCGGCTTCTACTTCGTTCTTCATCGCTGGTTCTATAAAGTCTGGACTTTGGAGAGCATATTGCATACGACCATTTGAAGAGCATGAAGTCTAGTGACGTCCAATTCATGGCACATTCTATTGACACATTTGCATGGCAAGACGTTCATTTGGTGGAGGCTGAAGACGTCTGTTTCGTATTGCCAGTTCTCTTGCGGCAATTACAAAGGCTAATTTTCTCTGCATGATCGCGCAATATCTTTGACAAGATGAAAGCATTCACAAGCACCTTGTGAAAAAAACAAGAACACGATAGAACAAGCGTGAAACAAACAGCATTTCGGAGTCCAAAGCAGTAAAAGTCAATGGTTTTATGGAGAACACTTGTACTTTTTGCAACATGCACACTTTTGTCAGTGCTGTTCTTCAACCAAATCTTTTCAAAATTACAAAATTGGTCGCACAAAAATTCTGATTTGTCAAATGTGGGCGAGCGCTTTGTTCAACTAAAGAATGGTTTGAAAAAATTGCTGCACAACTCTACTTTATTGTGCGTTATCCTCAACAAGCCCAATGAAGATGGCATTCTTTATCGACAAGCCATTTTATCAACTTGGGGTCAGAAATGCAATCAGGTGTTGTTCTTGGTTGGCTATGGCCAAAGTGAAGAGAATGGTTTGAGACGAATGGAAGATGGTGGCACTCAGGGTAAGCAGCTCTTCGAAAGTTTTCTCTTGTTCCTCTAGGTTTAAGAACTTTTGGACGATGAATACCATGTTGAGACTTAGCCCAGCTCTGCACTATCACCAGGCACACGTATGCAGGGTTGGATTTAAAAAAATTTTATTATCGAACCTTTTCTAAAAAAACTTTTTAAATTTTTTTTTAAATCACTTTTTTTATTCCGGACCCTCAATAAATTGGTTTCTCGAAGAATGAAATTTCTGAAATCATGTTAGTTAGCTATGTTTTGAGGGACACTAAAGAGAACTTTTCCACTGACTTGCATGTTTACGTCGATCACCTGCGATCTAATCCCTTTGGTCATGACTTTGAGATCCTCGAAGGTAACTCTGTGGGTATGTACAGTATATGGCAAAGGAAAGACCAACCGTCGAAGAATTCTGTTTGTGAATTTGGAGATAAATTTGAAGAGAGATAAAGACTCACACCATACTCACTTTGTGTCACAAAAGC